>VMKM01001791.1:0-111547 GCA_008360985.2 Macquaria ambigua | reverse complement strand
GGAAATATAAAACACACATGAGGAAATATAAAACACACATGAGGAAATATAAAACACATGAGGAAGAGGAAACAAAACACACACGAGGAAATATAAAACACACATGAGGAAGAGGAAACAAAACACACACGAGGAAGAGGAAATATAAAACACACACGAGGAAGAGGAAACAAAACACACACGAGGAAGAGGAAACAAAACACACACGAGGAAATATAAAACACACATGAGGAAGAGGAAACAAAACACACATGAGGAAATATAAAACACACACGAGGAAGAGGAAATATAAAACACACACATTCATATCAGGAAAATATCATTAGTTGCAGCCCAATTCTGGTTCTTCTTCAGTGTAGCTTTAAAAGACAGGACAGAAAGTTGTGACTGAACGTTTGTGTCTCCAAACCAAAACACTTGATTTCCTCTGCAGCAGCATGTTGTAACTGTCTGTCTGCCTGTCTGTCTGCCTGTCTGTCTGTCTGTCTGTCTGTCTGTGTTGCTGCTTTCCCTGCTCGTCGACTGTCAGGCTCGCAGCCTAATGACACAGAGCGAGACTTTTAATGCACCTACCAAGACAGCAATTATCACCTCTGTAATCCTACAGTTCATTAGCCCCCCCCCCCCTTAATAATTAAGTTGGAGAAGTGCCGGGCTCCGGGGATCCTCCTCCTCCTCCTCCCTAACGCACAGCCTCTGTTGGACTTTAAAAAGGTGTGTGGAGGATCTGGTCTGTCTCCGGTCTCTTCCTGGGGGTGGGGGGGGGCCCGGTCAAGGTTAACGAGCAGTCAGGCTGTTTGCCTAATTGAACTTTAAACGTTAAATATTAAACGTTAAACTTTAAATGTTGCCTGATGTTTCTGGAGATGCTGCAGCAGGTGAGACAGCAGGTGAGACGCTGCAGCAGGTGAGATGCTGTAGCAGGTGAGACATCAGGTGAGTCTTTAAATCTGGAAACAAAATAATAAAACACGCATGATTTCTGTCTGACTGATCAGGAAACACAACGGCAGATGATGTTTGTCGACTCAACACGAGTTCAACCCACAGTGAAGCTGTTCATATGAGACAGCTGTCACTCTAAAGGCCTTCACACAGCCGGGACGCGACGAAGATGCGAAATACTCACCTGCAAATACATCAAAACTATTCATTCCAGCAGCGACGTGAATTAGAAATAGGCAGACGTCGTCCCTGAGTTCACTGTCTTCATCATTTCTGTGTCCTTTGTCATATAAGACAGACTGAGAAACACAAACAATCAACAGGTCCGTCATCGTCTTTAGGAGATGTGATGTGACATCCGTTCCGCACAACATGATTGGTTGAGGCCTTTACTCGCCGTGTGAAAGCTTGCTCTGGAAAAAAAATGATGTTGCTTTTTCGCCGCGTAACATTCACGTTCTGTGTGAAAGTACTGACAAAAAATAGGGTTAGGTTAGGGTCTGACAGCTCGAAAAAATATACGGCCCGCCGTGTAAAGGCCTCCAGCCTGCAGCGAGGTTCATACACTGATAAAACACAGAATGAGTATTATCTCTGAATCACCAAATAAAAGTTTCCAGCTGGAGATCTTCTCTAGATGAAGATGCGGTTTCTGTTATACCTACGTGTTTACATGTTTCTCAGACTCTTTCACCTGCAGAGGATAACGTCAGCTTTATGTCCACAGCATGAAGTAACAAACCGACGCCGTGTCTCCTGGTTTGAATTTGGCCGAGACATTTGCTGTATGTCCTCCTCTTCTTTGCCTCCATGTTTCCTGTCGAGGAGTCTTTTTCTCTCTCTGTTCTCTTTTCTTTGCGTTGGGGGAAACTTGGACTAATGACCTCAGTATTTCTCAAATCTGACTCATGGCTGCAGACAAACAGCAGACTGAAGCCAATTACAATAAAGGCCCAAATAGGCCCGATAATTGACGCACCTCATTTGACACGTGTCAGCTGATGCTCCTACGGTGCACTGCAGGCATCAGGTTTGAAATGCCACCACCACAGAACCAGCAGGATTGTGGGAAAAGGTCGGTACTGTGGCTGCAGAAAAAACAGCTGTGGTCGCCCGGTCCTCCCGCGATGCTCCAAAATCCAAACGAGCTCGGAGAAGGCGTCATTTAAAACAAGCGGTGTACTTCACAATAAGCACGAGTCAGACGCTTTCAGTGTGTTTGGGTCTCAAAGCTCAACTGTACAAACATGAAAATGACTTATTAATATTATTATTGTTATTGTTAATGTTGTTATTATTATTATTATTATTATTATTATTATTATTATTATTTGCGAATGCAGCTCGTCTCGACCGTGAAGACGTGGCGCTGGAGTGAGAGGAAGAGGCTGGTTTCCCCTCAGTGAGGTTCAAGTCTGGACCCCCAAGCAGCACACACACACACTCACACTCACACTCACACACACACACACACACTCACACACACACACACACACACAGTGAAATCTGTAAACATTATGAGAGAAGTGGACTCTCTGCTGCGTCTGAGGACTCGCTGCTTCATGCATAATGCAGACGCAGAGTTTGACCGCTGGCCTGCAGCTGATTGGCCGTCTCGGGGTCGGGGTGGGGGCGCGGGGGGGTGGCGGGGGTGAACCATCCATCTCCAGCAGCCTGGATGACTGACTGACTGCCCGGACCTCCCCCACAGAGAGATGGTGCTGCAGGATTATCTGACCACATCGACTCTGTTTTACTTTCTTTGTTCACACGAGGACGAAGATGAAGAGACGAAACATACAGGATGAATATTTACTCTGCATGAAATAACACCAGCAGCACTCACAGCGTCCCCTAGAGGCTGCAGAGTGCACTACAGCATCAACTAACAACCTCCTGATGGTTTAACTGAAGCTCCACATGTACAGTTTGTCCTGATGGGGGCGCTAGAGGACAGATCATGGAGCCATTCAAATCAACAGGGTTCATCCTCTGGGGTGCAGGAAGGAGATCAGAGACAATCTGACAATCAGATTATTATATTTCTTACACACAAATAGACATTTTGTCCTGTTGGTGGCGCTGGAGGAAACACAGGGAGTCAGGAGAGTCGTCCTCTGGGGAAAGATTCATCTCCTGGTTTTGTGTTTTAACTTTGGTGCGTTCACAGTGCAAACAAGCTGCACAAAAATACACAAAATACTAGATAATAAACTAGAAACCCTGCTGTGAGGAATCAGGGAGCGTCTTGTAAAGTTAACACACATCATATTTTTGTGTTCTTTCTGTATTCTGACACATTTTCTTATTGTTTTATATACTGGGACTTCCCAGGAAGCAGTATTGATACACAGTG
Organism: Macquaria ambigua; assembly: GCA_008360985.2. Lineage (NCBI taxonomy): Eukaryota > Metazoa > Chordata > Actinopteri > Centrarchiformes > Percichthyidae > Macquaria > Macquaria ambigua. The sequence continues at coordinate 108,246 of VMKM01001791.1, read as the reverse complement.
GATTATCCTGGTGAAATAAAGTAATCAGGTTGTTGAAACTTCATAAAGAAAGCATTAATAGTGTGTGAAACTTCATTGTTGACCTTGGAAACAAAATAATCTAATTTAAGGTCCATTAAGATTATGATCCAATAAATTAATTTTGTAGTGTATGAAAAAAAATGTCCTCAGATCTCTACACAGCAGGCGATCGATTGAGCAAAACACAAACCTCCAGCAGTACATGTGTCGTGAGTTATAATATCTAAGATGTTTTTTAGTGATTGTATTGATCATATTGATGATTGAATCCTGCGAAGCCTCACAGTTAAACAGTCTGTGGAGGATCTCATTCAACAGTGGGCTTAAAAACTGACAGAATAAAAAGTGTATTCAGAGGTTTCTCTACAAGCCTTCATCTCCACGTTTAACTCGCTCTCATCTTCTCTTCCTCTCGTTTGCTTTGAAAACGAGCGCCGAGGTTCAGAGGCCAATTCCAACATTTCTTTCTCTTTTTTTACATTTTTAATGGAGACATGCTCCATGATTTATTCAGATGACAAACCTCTGCTTTCTCTTTTTTTCTTTCCTGAGGTATTAGTCACTGGGTGCTAATGTCAGATTACTTTACTAGCCATTCTGCTCTTGATAAATGACTGAGACAGGCAGTAAAAAATAGATCAAAACCACTGGGATGAGAAAAAGGAGAATGAGGAGGAGGAGGAGGAGGAGGAAGGAGCAGAGAGGCTGTTAAATCATTTCCCTCCGCCGCCCGACAGGCCTCGGAAAATGCCACCCATTATTCCTGCGCTACGGCTAATCAAAGCTTCCAGAGTGATTAGAGAGAGCAGACGCAGCAGCAGAGCTCCGTCCTCCTCCACCTTAACAAGTCATTATCACTCCGGCTGAACCGCCGCCGAGCTGCTGAAATATGGAGCGCTTCACGGCGCTCGCTCCGTCACGGGGCCGAGCACGGCGGCAAACTGTGTTATTACACCTGAAATATGTAATTAAGCCTTTTTGTGAAGGAGAACAAAGAGCTGCTTCAGACGTGACAGAGAGAGCAGGAAGTCACAGATTAGTTTTAATAAATTCACATATTGATTAGTAGCAAATATGAAGTCAGAAGTGATGGAGGCTCACGTCTTAACAACACTGTTTATCTCTTTCCTTCTGACTGGAAACAAATACTGAGAATGAAAAACACTCATCATCAGTCACAACTGAGATACCACCTTAAATACACTTTACATTAAGTCACGATTATGAGATATTAAGTAAAATATTTTACTGGAAAAGTCTAAATTAAAAAAATTACATTCAAAGTCAACATTTTGAGATAGGAAGTAAAAATGTTTACTTAACTAAGTAAAAGGTTTAAATTCAGATATATATTCAGTCGTTTTTTTCCCTTTTCTCACTTTAAGTCAAATGTATGTGATACTGATGAAGCAAAATGTTGACGTTCTAATTAATTAATTTTTTTTACTTTTTATGTCCCAACGATGAGATACTGAGTCAAAACCTTTATATAAGTAAAGAGGACGCTAGAGGAAAGAAGGTTCATCCTCTGCAGAGCAGGAAGGAGATCAGAGGCGTTTCAGGACAATCTGAGATATTTCTCTCTCTGGACGCTCGACATCACTTTCCTTTCTTAAAAATCAAAAGTAACTTCAAATCAAATCAAACATCATAAAAACTTACGTCAGACTTTATGAGCTTTTGTTTTTTAAGACTTCTTACAGATTGTGTTGCGTTCTAAACTGAGAGAAGAAAGAAAAACTAAACCCTTGAATTATTTACAGTGTGGGTCGAGCAGACGCAGACACTGAACCTGAAACAAATAAGAATCTGCAGGTTGTTCGAAAAACACACATTTTGAGGAGCTTGAGGCCATTTAATGAAACGTTTTTAACTTTAACAAACTTTTTAAAGTGTTCACTTATTTATTTTTGCACAAGTACTTTTCTGTTTGCTGCACGTCACCACATTTGCAATCATTGTTATGGATCGTGTCATCTATAAGCAGAATGTTTATTGCACTCAGTTGGTTTTGCTGGAAGAATCTGTTTCAGCCACAGAAACAGCAGCTTCAGGTTTGATCATGTAGTTTGATCCAGAAGAAGAACAGCATCCACATATTGTTCTTTTCATTTTCTTCGATAGAGAACATTTTGTTACCCAAGGTTTTGAGTTACTTTCTGAAACTGGTGGGAAAAAAATCAAGTTTAGTGTCAAAAGGAAAAACGTGACACAAACATTTTATTATATGTTTGCAGTTTAAATGATTTAAAATCAAAATGTTAAGTTTGTTAAATTTTCTGCCAAAATATCTTGTGAACAGCTGGTCTCAGTAGCAACAGACGTGTAAGTCACAGACGTTGGATTTTCCCAACAGTGTGTGAACGCAGCAGAAAACAGGTGAACGCTTATGTCATCAGGAGTAGCTGAGTGGGCGGAGCCTGTTTACACCTGTTCAGCTGATAAGAGACACCTGTTGTTGTGACTCTCAGCGCCATGGCAACACCAGACAAACACATCCAAATTATGACAGTTTGAAGAAAATCAGTCTAAACTGTTTTCATTACGCTCACATTCACCTGTGTGCAGGTGAGGCGGTCTCTCTCTCTCTCTCTCTGTGTGTGTGTGTGTGTGTGTGTTCTGTTTTTGAGGTGTGCTGTACTTTGAGCTTAATTTGAATTTTGGATGTTAGCAAGATATCTGACTTTGAAGATTCCTACTTTAACACAAAACTTGAAGATGAAATAAAACATAAATATATGAAACATAAAAATGAAACATGCTACATGCACAAATTTTTTTTTTTCTTTGAAAGCTAATATACATAGTAACATGAAAATATGCAATTGGAAATTTAACTTGCACTCTTGTAATATGGTATTTTAAAAAAGGTTGATTGCAGAACAACCACTTATTACTATTCAAATTAATGTTAACATGTTAGCATGCTATGCTACCTTATAAAAGAGGATACGTGGTGTATCCACGTATGTTACACATGGTTTTATAGTCCTGGACTAACATTAATGCTAGCTTGTCCAACAGGCTATAAGATGTGAAAACCTTCCTTGTGGGGACCTTAAAGAAGTGAAGAACCTCCCTTGTGGGGACCTTGGGGACCTTAAAGGAAGTGAAGAACCTACCTTGTGGGGACCGTAAGGGAAGTGAAGAACATGCCTTGTGGGGACCGTAAAGGAAGTGAAGAACATGCCTTGTGGGGACCGTAAGGGAAGTGAAGAACATGCCTTGTGGGGACCTTACAATCCCTCCATTGGCTTGCAGACCTGGGTTCCCCAAATGTCTGGTGTTTTGCAGTCCTAATGAAACTTCTTATGTTGTGAGTATTTATCCTCTGCGGACCATGAATGTATTAAGTATATGTATAAGTATTAGTAGTAAAAGTATTTGTTGAGATATTTCAGGGATAGTATTGAACCGACAGACAGACAGAAAGACAAACACGTCCTCCTCAGAGCTGCTAATGTGACTGAAAATCCAGATTTAAAAAAGACGTGATATTAAAGCTAAAAAAATATATACTGAAGAGTAAAATGTATTAATTTGTGGTAATTTTGGTGAAACCCTCCATATAACAGCTTTAACGTGGCCTTGAACAGTCTTGTTATCGGAGCTCAGAAGAGAAATGTGCTGGGTCATTATCATGGGCAGCGATCTCTCAGAGATGAGAGAGTCAGCTCTCAGTTTCCCCTCGATGGCAATTAGACGAGTGTGATGGGATGAACTTCACTGTTTTAGCCACGAGCAAAAAACTCTGCTGTCAGGCTGCTGCTGACAACCGGAGGAGAGAGGAATCAAATAAATCTGCAGCTCGGCTCCACGTAATCCACTCTGAGAGACTGCAGTACTGAAGGAAGTAACCCCTACTGCAGTACACGTATCAGTACCACTACAGGAAAATACTCTGTACAGGATAAGTCTGATAATATTCTATATTTCTCTTATTAAAAACACATCAGTGAGCCACACTGTTGTTCCTTCATCACCATGAACACACACACTGGAGTTTATTCACACACCGTCCTGCTGCCCCAAATACTCACTACAGCGCCACATGTGGATTCATCCGCCGCTGAAAATAGTTCCAAACAAATGCTCTATTTCCTCCTGTTTGTTTGATAAAATCTACAGTGAGCAGCAGTTTGAGGAAATTACTGAAGGGTTTTTAAACATTAAACTATATATTTGTGTTTTTAAAGATTTACGTCTTCAGTAGGAACCAATGGGCTGAGAGCAGGACTAAAAGCCACAGACTAACATTGAAAAAAGTATTCAGAAGAATATAGGTATTGATGGGTTTGCTTATTGCCCTCTTGCCCCATCTGTAACAACTAAAGGTGTTTTGCATGACAGGAAGTGGCAGCGGAAAAATGTATTAGGATTAATCCAAAAGTAGAGATACTGAAGAGAGGAGTTTAAGTTAAAGAAAGAAAATAGAAAAGAATAAAATAAAAAGGCACAGAGCTACTAGCATGGCTGCAGACTGTCTGTTTTAAAGAATATCTTTTCATTACTAAAACCCCAGTTACAGGCCTGTATATTGTCAATTCACAGGATTTTTAAATTTTTTATGACCAGTTCTACAATGACACAACCATCCTGAGTTGCCTGATTGTGTAAACGCTCGCTTGTCGTAAACATGAGGATCTTTACCATCTCTGCCTTCCATCCCAGACCACATAAACACATACATACGTCCTCCAAAAAATTCCCAGAAATATCACCAAAGACTTGGCCTGAGCTGCGGTAGCTGCATCTCTAAACTGAAGGTCACGGCAGGAGGAGATGGACAGCTCAGAGGAAACTCTCTGAGGATGCAAACAGCCAATAAGTCGTACATTATTTAGGTCTCAGCTGAGGGAGCTGCTGCCAAAACACAGTCATGTGCCGGGAAGTTTCCAGTCCAGCTCTGTCGGGGATAATAGTGCTAATAATGAAGGACTGTCACGACTTTGTGTCTTCCTGCAGCTGAGGACTGTAGATACATCAAATCTGTTTGATAAGGTGTGTAGATGCACATGTGGCTGCAAAGATCATTAACACTGATGATTAATCACTGACGATGTCGCTGATTTAAAATGATTGGGAGTCGTCCTGTTTAAGATCTTTCTCATTTCAAGTCTGTATTAAATCATGTTTTTTAATCTTTAAATTTAAGATTTGACAGATTTGTTCACACAACAGTTTTTTTTGAGTGCACATCTGCTCTGTATGTATTAGTCTGTAACGCAGAAGAGAACAAATGTGGTGATGAACTAATGTCTTCTTTCAGTCCCGCCTCTGTTGGACAGGTGAGCGGTGTCAGGTGAACATCATCAGAGCAGATCTGAAGGAGAAGCTGTGGCAGGACGAGTCTCAAAAGACAAATTATCATATTAAACATAAAAAAAGGTTGAATAAGCAAAAATAAAGATTATAATAAAATATGTCACACATTAATTCAAATTAAAAGCTCTTTTCCATCATAAATAATCAACAAATTTAGTGAATATTCTCACTTCAGAGCCAGAGAATATTTTGGCATTTCAACTTAAGTGATTAATCATTCATTACTGTAGTTCCCCAACAACTGATCAATAAATTGTTTCTGCTGTGTTTGCTGTATTGTATAAAATATATTGTGTATTTGGATTTAGTATTTAGTATTATTTCACATCTGTAGAGCTGTTTCCTGTGTTTTAACTTGTAAAAAACACAATAAAAATAGTTTTTATTGCTTCTATATGGAGCTGAATATCTGACTGAAACTTAAATCCTTTTTTCTTTCAAGCATCATAAAACAAACTGAACACCTGCAGGAAAAAGAGTCAAATTTGTTATTAAAGATATTGTAGTTTCACCTAGAATGAGCAGAAGAAGAAGAAGAAGGATTGATTTGAGCCTGAAAGCAGCGACGTCCTTGAAATGATCGGAGGACGTCAGACCGACTTCACATCAGAGCTGCTGCTTGGTTTTTTTGTTTCTCCTCCTCAGTTATCGATCAGCAGCAGAAAACTTGACAAACGGACAAATCCCAGCAGACGGAGGGAAGATTTCAGGAAACAACCTTGGAGAGGACGAAGAGAAGCATCGACGCTCCGACGCTTATTTATTTATCACATCACTTCCAGCTCACGTGCCATCCTTCTTCCTCCTCCTCCTCTTCTTCTTCTTCTTCTCCTTTTTTAAATGTGTCTCGGGGAAAATAAAAGTGACAGACGTGTGGAGAGATGATGATGATGGAGCGACGCGAGCAGATTTCAACACATTAGTCTGACGATCACAGAGAGAAAACATGTCGTCTATTTCCTGGAAACTGACAAAAATGCTGTATCCTCTATTGCGACCTTTGCCCTTTAATTCTGAGTTCAAATCAAAGGTGATTTAACATCTAGCAAGACATAACATACAGAGAGACAAACATTACATTAAACACAGGGCCTTAGTGCAGGAAAAACACCTATTTTACTGCACACTCCTTGTTTTTCTACTTTAAAAAGTGAATTATTGCAAAGAGAGGTAACACTTTACTTTGTTTTCATTTATACTCAGTATATAGTCTGTTATAAACAATTTATTACATGTTTATAATGTAGTTATGAGGACAGTTTTAAATCTTTCCTCGTTTCCAGTCTTTATGCTAAGCTAAGCTAGCTGTTTCCTCCTGTGAACAGTCTTTATAGCCAAGCTAGCTGTTTCACCCTGTTTCTAGTCTTAATGCTAAGCTAAGCTAGCTGTTTCCTCCTGTTTCCAGTCTTTATGCTAAGCTAAGCTAGCTCTTTTCCCATTTCCAGTCTTTATGCTAAGCTAAGCTAACCGTCTGCTAGCTTCATATTTACCTCACATCATCTTCCTCTCAGAGAGGAAGAGAAGAAGAGTAAAATGTTGAACTGTTCCTTTAACGAGCAGCAGCAGGTGCTTTCTGGAGTTTTTGTGCCCTGGTATTCGCCTCTCAGGTGAAGCCCTGCCTTATTGTTGGAGCTTGTTGTAACTGTAAGAAGCCTGAGGGGAAGACTCAGAAAAAGTACAGTCACCTCTGCATGTGTTTTAAATCAAATAAAAAAATAATCGTTTATGTTTTTATTTACAGTTCATATTTTCTTAAAAGAGGTCTCTATCAATTTCTATTTCTCTGCACATACTTTGTTTTTCTACTTTAAAAAGTTGTTTATTGCAAAGATAATTAAATTTGGGAAAGATTTTTTTTAATTTTGTCCTGGACTTGTCAAAATATTTTATAATGTAAATAGGAAGTCGTCTAATTGGATCTGGCAAATTCTCTCCATGATGGATTTCATCATGAACCAAAAAAAAAAGATTCATTTCTGACAAGGAAACAGACTGTCGGTGCTTTTTATTAATCATCTACTTCTAATTTAAGTGAGCATGCTGTCATTAAAGCGCTGAGACTCTCGTCCTGTACGAGCTTTCTTCACGACACAATTTATCTTTTTGGCTGCTTTAAGCCTCCAATTTGTAATGAGTTATTGGGCTGTTCCCCAATATTCCCCTGTGATTGAGCAGGAAGTATTCGGGACATGATTTATAGATGTTAATTGTGGTGTTCAAAAATTCACAATGGAGTACAGGAGGAGGAAAAAAGAGAGGAAGAAGAAGAAGAAGAAGAAGGAGGAGGAGGAGGAGGAGGAGTGAGGTGCACATCTGGAGAAGTCATCATGACTGAAGCCAAGTTTCTGGTCCTGGGAGGGAAGTAAAAGCAGAGCTGAATGTGAACTAAGCTGCACCCTGGAGAGTACAAAATATTTTCCCCTATCAGCTCGGCCCCGGCCCCTCAGCTCAGCCCCGGGCCCCTCAGCTCAGCCCCCGGACCCCTCTCAATCCCAAATGTGCCGACCTCTGCCGAACCCCAGTCCACATCAGATCCCGCTCTGCAGGATCTCCGTGTGCTCGCTGCCCAAACAAGACATATTTGTATTTGATATTAAAGCAGCATCAGGCGGGACATCCATCACTGAGAGTCGAAACATTTCGGGGGGGGGGTATCAGGGAGGGAGGGGTGAGGATGGGAAAACAATGTGTGTCTTTTCCTAAAGTGGAGCCCACCTGCAGATCCTCGTCGCTCCCATCGAACCAAAACTGAAGAGAAGTTCATGAAAACGAGTTGAAGTGCCCCCCCCCCCAATAACCTCACGTTTTACACACACACACACACACACAGGGAGGCTCGGTGTGATGACGACAGCGTTTTTAAAACCTGCTGAGAAGTGAAGCCGTTTGGGAAACGTTGAATTTGGATTCAGACTTTTACACTCGAGTCTCACAGAGAGAGATAAAAACATCCAGTCCTTCATTAACAGAATATTCTTTATACTTTTGGATACAAATGACACCTTGATTTCCCTTAAAATACCTTTAAATTAATCCTTAATTTACCCCCGAAAACGCAGCAACCACCAGACGTTAGCTGATGGTCCCAGCAGTGTTTGTGAGGATGAAGGAGGTCCGTCTACAGTCGCCAGGTCTCTGTGTTTTCTGATAAAACTGACTTACTTTGAGTGAACGAAACCCTCAAACTTCACCACAGCAGTAAAAACGTCTGTGACATGAGGTTGAAGTTGTTGGTATTTATAGTTTAAACGATTCAAACGTGACAGAATTAAAGGTAACGTATCTTCTCTGGTAACAGTCAGTCAAATGATTTGATTTGATTTAAATTTGTAAAGGTTTAAAGATTTGTAAAAGTGTAAAGGTGTCAGGCGTCCCTCTAATGTTCAAACCAAACTTAACTAGAAAATTAATGGAAAATTAATTTAATGTGAAAAAGCAAAAAACGTTTACACAACTTTCCTTTTAAGTTACACGTTAATTTGAAACGTGACAAAAATCCCTAATTTATCTAATAATTTATCCTAATCACCCCTAATTTGGGGTTAATTAATGGATTATAATACATTACTGTTTTTTTAACTTAATAATAGACACAAATTACTTGATAAGTGAAGAATTTTCACTTAAACTGAAACTTTAACTGAAAAGAGCCTCTTAATGTTTAAATTAAGGGATGATCGATCCCTTAAACCGAGCAGGTAATCCATTAAAGTTACCTTAATAGAATATCCATTAATCTCCATTTTTATTAAGTAAGTTTTGTCTATTGAATAAAGTCAAGTGAAAACTTGCATGTTGAGAAACTTTCAGATCTCCACTAGAGTTTAACTTTACACTGTAAAAACCAACTGTTGTTGAGTCCTTAAACAGTCAGTAAGATATTTTACGGCACCGACGCATTTAGAAACATTTTTTCCTATTTTCATAAAACAAGATCAAAAATCTGCCCGTCCCAGTGATGTTTGTAGAGGTCAGAGGTCAGAGGTCGGGGTGGGGGGGTTGGCTGTCTGTGGTTTAAACAGTATTTTGAGTTCTGTATGTGGAGAGAAAGACAACAAATTCTACCTGTAGCCTTGAAATTGACTTCATAAGATGGAGATTTTTACAGTGTACAACAAGCGTGGGCTCCTCCAGGAGATTTGGGAGGAACAGGAAGTTGATGCCCTGCTTGTCAGAATAAAGGCGGTTCAGTCCGGCAGGTTAAAGGTCGTGTTGAGATATTTTTCTCTCAACGTGTCGATGAGTTTAAACTCTGAACACCGTCAGTTCAGGTTTCATGTCAATTTGCATAAACTCACGTTAGAGAGGCTGCCAGGGGACTTCCCGCCCCCGCTGTCATTCATGTCGCACTCCAAAGGATTGTGGGAAGTCGAGGATGATGAATGTATATGCTCCCCCCCTCCCCACCTCGTCCTCCTTCAGCTCGCCGTTGGCTCGACGCTCCTCAAAGGTTTTCTGTAGAAATGTAATGTATTATTTTTTTTGTGGCCCCCCTCCCCCTTGGACCCTTCTCTCTCTTTCCTCTCAACATCTTTTAAGTTGTGGAGCAGAACAGATGGCAGAACATGTAGCTGACCTAAAATACATCTCTCCTCTGGGAGATGTTTGCAGCTCTCAATATGGCCGAGCTTCCTCCTATAAGCGACGGCGAGGACCAGATCGGTAATGGCCGACTGGGCGGGGAGGAGAAGGCGACACTGATCGAGATGCATCGGCGTCGGGAGGCCGAGCAGAGGAGACACAAACCTAAAACCGAAGCAGAACTCCATCAGTGACATTTAACAGCAAACGGAGGTTTTCATCTCTTCTCAGAAGGATAAATATGGTAGCAGGTGATCCGAGCTTTTGGCAGGGATTTATTTCTTGGCTCGGAGCTCCGACTTCTCTTCCCGTCCACAATCCCAGCAGGGAACACAAAGCCAGCACTGCTGTTTATTTTCTATCTATACTGTTCATTACATATGGAGCCAAAACATTAGACTCAAATATGATATGTGGGAACGGATCAGGGCCGGACTGAGTCTCTCTGGGGCCCGAAGCTCAGTCTGACTCAGACGGCTCTTTTTGTATATTGATGTGTTTGCATATTGTAGCAGCGATTTCTGAACCCTAGCTCGGCTGTCTTTGCTCAGTTTTCATTACATGTCTTAGCTAGGTCTATGTTACAACTGAAATAATTAGTCAGTTAATTGATTGAAAATTAATCTAACACTTTTTTGATAATCGATTAATCATTGTACTATAAGTTAGCATCAGAGTTTTCACCATAGAAACAGCTGCTCCAAGTAAGCTAGTTGAGCTAGCTGAGCTAGTTTTAAGCTTGTTAATGCAGGACGTAACTATGTACCAAAGATCATCTTTTTAATCTGATATCTGTAGTGATGTCAGGTCACATGACCTCCTCAAAAATGTCGACGTGTGTTCACAACTTTGAGAAAAGTACAGCAGGCCATGTGAACCCATCAGGACCCGTGTTTATTAAAGCAGCAATAGTAACAGGAAGTTAAGAGACAAAACAGGAAGTAGAACAAATGAAAAAAGGGATGGGCCACAGGAGGTCAATAATGTTGCCATGGAGACAGTGAGCACCTTGACCTGCTGTATGTTGGTAAGTCTATCTAGCTGATAAAAGCAATCTCAACACGAGTGTTTTTGTCTAACGTGATTATTTACCACCTCACAGTTTCCACATGATGCATTAGACTCAGATTTCCCAGAGTTTAGCATCATCCTGTCTGCAGAGAATCACCCAGAAACCACATCAGTGTGTCTGTGTGACTCAGAGAAAAGTCGCCCTCTCCGACTACACCCTGAACCTGACCTCCGCCTCGCACCGCCTCCTGCTAACTGAAAACAGGAAGGAGATAATGTCACCAAGATGTGTCACAAACAAAGAGGACCAGTGACGGTGATGGTGGGGATGGTGGGGAGGTCGGGAGGTTGTTGGCGAGCTCTCTGGATATTTTCCCGTCACCTCTGTGTGAAGAGACAATCGATCACTGTGTGAGTTCATGGGACAAGGAGGTGAACAACGTGATTTACGATGTGGACGACATAATTTGGCAGACGCAACAGTAATTATTGTCTGAAAGTGGAGTGATGTGGGGATGATGCAAACTGCCTTTTGTTTAGGGTCAAACTGAAAGAATGTGTGGAGAAAAATAATTTGTTTTGGCAGTAAATTCATGTCTGAAAACATTGTAGTAAAGATCCTTATGTCACTGGAAATGTGTCTACGTGTGTGTCCAAGATGTTTCATGAAGACACTGTGAAACTGACTTTTTCTGAGTGGTTATTTCAAAGCAGTTTTCGGCTAACCTCAGGAAACAGATAGATAAAATCCCTCAATTCTGACCGTTTCCTTGAATTGACCTGATCAGTGATTGTCCAGCCATAGCGGGTAGTTTCTGCTTTTAGTCTTTCCAAAATTAAAAACACAAGAGCAAACATGTAAGGACCGGATCGTCTGCCCTAATGTAAGCTGCTAACGTTAGCAAGCATCTAACTAGCTTAGTACCTACAGTAGTAACCTAGCGTTACAACCAAAACCAAGAGTTAGCATATCGCTAGCTAACATTACATTGAGAAGTTAACAGGTTACATAGAAAAAAAAGAAGACAAAAAAAAAAGTCTGTGTTTGTATTTAATCTTTTTAAAACCAAAGACGCACAAGGGAAAGTGTAAACTGTGGGTTTGTCTACTCTAATGTAAGCTGCTAACGTGAGTGTGCTTGGCTAACTAGCTTAGTATCTACAGTAGTACAGTGTTAAGCACAAGAGTTAGCATATCATTAGCTAACTAAGTTTCAGGTGACATTAGATAAAAATCCCGTTCAGGACTGGAACATCCACTGTGCGAGTTGCTCCTGGATGCTATCGGATATGGTTACGTTAGCTAAACTCATCACTTCTCATCCTGAAGCATTTTGTCATATAAGTGAGACACAAACTGTTTGAACATACAAGCAATAAAGCAACCTCTGCATTATTTATCTAAGTGTCTATAGCACTTTATGTTGGAAAGTAGTCTGATTTTAAATTTGGTCTTATAATACTGTACTATAGGCTTAATGCTAGCTCTGCAGCTAGCTAGCTCTCTAGCACTGTAAAATAAGAACAATTCTTTATCTCCATGTCTTCTGCGTGGATCATCAACTGGTGAGGATGATTACTTTTTACCTGGGACCTGTTAGCATGATATCATGTATCCAGCCATCAAGTGAATATTTAAGACCCTTTTACAGTTTTAAAATGAGTAGGCAGCACAAACTCATGACAGCTTTGAATGGCTACCTAGCTAGCTAGACAGTGATACTTGAATGAAATGAGAAACCTGCTTTTGTCTACTTCTGTCTGGAATCAGACGGTAACTAGCGGCTCTCTGTCGGTCGATCAGGGTCCAGAGTTATGAGAGGCTCAGTTTTCAAATTTGCACAATTCAACTTCTAAGCTAAAAACATTTATTTACAAAATAAATGTTGAAATTTAAAGAGTTATATGGTAGCTGTAGCATCCAGAATGTCATGGTAACGTGATTTTCTTTTAGAATATTTTACTGTTGCTAGCAGATATGAAAACCCTTACAATAGATCTGCTCAATTGTTAACTTGGTTTTCATCCGACTGCGTCCGATACAATCTTTAATCTCTCAAATTTGTTTTTTAAAATGTTGTTGCATTTTTGCTTTTGTTTCCTGAAAAACCTCTGGGCCACTGTACAGTCCTGTTGCAACTTCCAGTGGAATGCAACTGCCAAACACTATAAATAAAATCAAATAAAACTACGTTTTCACTGTCAAACACTAAGATCAGAAAAGAGAGGGTAGCTGACTGACGGTTTTATTCATAATGAAACGTATGAAGGAGGAGGGGTGTCGTAATAAAGTTATTATTCTTTGATTAACGCTCACAGGGGAATGATAACCTTTATTTGACTGTTCCACCTCAGTTACATAAAAGTCCTCGTGCAGATTCTGAATGTTCTCTTCAGTTTTTAACAGAAGTCTATAACTTCAGTTTTAACAGGCTGCTGAAGTTATAACATGGAAGAAAATAACCACAACAGTTGGTAATAATGTTCAGACTAAAGGGTTCGGGGTTCGATTCCCACTGAGACCATCAGTACTAAAACCTTGAGAAAGGTTTGTATGTTATTTCACAAATAATACAAATAAAAGTAAATACATGTGAACAAAATAGATGACACGGCTCAGTATGTGTCCAAGTTATATTGGACAAGACATGTTGTTGACAATTGATCAGTTATTAAGATTGTACCAAAGAGGTTTGATTAACAGTCCCAATAAAGGTGACTCAGATACATCGCTGCGATATTTTCAGTGACTTCCCGCTATTTGTTTGAAACAAAACTTAACCATGTTTTCTTCCAGTCTACAAATTATTCTAATAAAGTGAAGCAAACTGAAGCAGGTTTTGTGATTTTAGCCTTCTACAATATGCCCATTATACATTTATAGTTAAGTGTTTGTACTTAAACTCCTTGTGGTGCAGGTTAAAAGGTAATATTTAATATCTGTAGTTGCAAATGATAGTATAACAGTATTTTAACACCTGATTGAAAAGTGTCAAAGAGGACTGCATGTTTTCTAGGGTTTACAGGAATGTTGAATTCTTATAAAGGTTCATGTTAACATGTGAGTAAAGGAGCTGAAATACTTCTCTGACGCTGCCATGTTGGCACAACGTCCATCACAGAAAACCCCACAGTTAACAAATATGGTCACAGTTCCGTATTTATTTTTCCAGTTGTAACTAAAGTGCTGCTCTGCTACACTTTTTACAGCTGGAAGTCAGAGTTTCCTGCTTTCTTACATTTCTGGACGCAGCTTCAGATATTTAATGTGTGAGAGTTTGTTGGCAGGAGGAGGTAAGGGAGGAGTGTTGAGAACAGTGGTGGCATGTCCACTCAGGCTGGTCTGCAGCCAAAAACTGCCAGCTCAATCCCTCTCTGGATTTCCCATTAAGATCGCCCACCGAGATCCAGAAAAAAACCTCTGAATAACCTTCAGCTGCTGACAGACTGAGCGCGCTCAGACGCTCAGACACGCCTCCTCGTTCACTACGACAATCAAGTCGAGGTTATTATCTCATCACTCGAAAATACGAGTGATTACCGATTGGAGGAGGGAAATGAGGACTTAAGTCAGAGAGGAAAGAAAAACATTCAGCAGATTCACCTTCGTATGGAAGATCATTTCTGCCATGAAAAGGAAAAAACTGGTTAAAAGTTATGCATGATAAAAATAAATAATAGTTGCAGCAGTAGATGATTTCTTAGTTAAATTCATGTTTTTGGACAAGTTGAAGATCACCATCTTTTCTGTGCGTAATAATATGCGATTTTACTTGGCATCACAATAATCCACACAATAACCAACTGCAGTAAAAAACTACTCCGCTGATTTATCATTACACTCTTATAACGTCAGACTCGCAGTGGTTAGTTTTCTTTTTAAAAAGATCAAAATTGATGCAGTAGTTTTTGTATTTAAATGGATCTAAATTAATAAATTTGACTTTGTACATCATAATATAACTCATATTACTGCCATTGCTGCCTGTTCTGGCCAGGAAACATTATAATTTAAATTTATATTATGATGGATTTTGTTTATTAATCATTCCAATTATTTTTTCTTGGCAGAAATGGGCTTCCATACGAATGCTTCCATACTTTCCTCTGGACACAAGAGTTTCGAAAATTGTCGTAATTTCTCCCTAACTCGGCTGTAATAACAGGAAGCAGGGAGTGCGGCGGTATGTGGGTGGTTGGGTGGGATTATCGTCGCGTGGACGCCCAAACAGAGAGGAAACAGAGTGGGTGCCAGCTCGGAGCACCTTCCTCCTCCTCCTCCTCCTCCTGTTTCATCCTGAGCACAGAGTGCAGAGAGAGCTCCACAACTCTCACATGATTTACAGCCCGAGCAGCAGAGTTCACTGTGGATTCAAGCCAGCGACAAGCCCCCTTTTAACACCAGCTTTGTATTCTAATGACCCCCTAAACTGCACACCAATCCATTTTCTGTCCATTAGCAGCGAGCAGCCGCTACCGCCGCTGCAGCTAATATTCTTTAATTCACTCCACAAAGGGGGAGATTGTCCGGGGCCTCACTGCACTTAATGCCTGCAATTACATCAGGTTACACATCCTGAAGTGACCCCCGGGGACCCGAGAGAGAACTCCCCCCTCCAACACCACCAACACCACCCTCCTAATCTACTCTTAACCCGCCCAAACACCTGATAGCTGCTGGCAAAAGCACCCAGCACTGATGCACCTCATGCAGTCAGACAATCCATCTCTGTGTGTCTGTTTGACTTCTCTCTGCTGTCGCTCACCTTCATTAAGAAATAAAACATGCTGGAATGTGACTGGACGGCACAGATGGCCGAAAAAAACCTGCAGTCAATTAGAGCCGGCACAATACGCGTTTTGTCCCGAGGAAGGGGGAAAGAAAAAGGCTAAGAGTGTTGTTTTATGGCAGTTATTTATTGCCTTATAACTCAGAAATCAAATTAGTTCATATTGAGGAGGTTGAGCTCCAGTCTGCGGTGATTGATTTCCCTTCACGGGGTCGAGTTGATACGAGCGAGTCGGGGCCAAAGAAAACAAGAGTCTGTCCTGGAAAAGGCTCGACGATCAGGAGGAGGAGGAGGAGGAGGAGGAGGAGTAGGAGGAAGAGGAGGAGGAGGTGGAGGAGGAAGTATTCAGATCCTTTACTTTAGTAAAAGTATCAATGCCACAGTGTGGAAATGCTCCATTACAAGTAAAAGTCCTGCATTTACAGTTTTACTGAAGTAAAAGAACACAAATTATTATCAACAAAAAGTATCAAAAGTACTCATTTAGCAGAATGGACCTTTTCAGAGTGTTGTTATTTCTAACAAATTGCATTTTTATCACTTGTTCATTAACATGTAAACAGCATTTTGCTGTTAGCAGATCAAACTATTTTATGTGATGATCATATTGTGTTTTCTTCATCTCACAAAGTGATTATTAATGAGTTACTGAGACCACCCGACAAGCACTTCTCATGGAGTATGTGGAGGGTAAAGGGTCTGCCAGGACAATAATCAGTGACTTTTATTTTGAAATTAAGGCCTCAGCTCCAGTATGTCACATCCTGTTGTTTGAGTGTCATTCAAAGAAAATGGTCACAGGAGCCATATTTAGATGCACATGTGGTTATTTGTTCATTTTAACCAACATGGTGTAAATGTTTTATTTATGTTTTGCACTACAAAAAAATCTGCTGTCTAATCAGATGATTTCAACCTTTTTTTCTGTCAGAAATGAACTTTTTAGAAATGAGAAGACAGCACAAAGAAACTGCTTTATAATCAAGAAAAGGGTTGAAATGATCTCACAGCAGATTCCTTCACTTGTTTCAAGAGAATAAGATGTTTAGGACTCAATAACAGACAGAGTACCTGGTAGGATGAAGATGTATTCTACAATAATTCTCTCTGAGCCGTATAGGAGTAGAAATATACAGCAGCAGAAAATGGACATATTCAAGTAAAGTACAAGTAACTGAAGATTGTACTTAAGTATAGTACTTCAGGAAATGTACTTAGTTACTTTCCACCACTGAGGGGCTGGGGGAGGAGGAGGAGGAGGAGGAGTGGATGTAGGAGGAGGAGGAGGAGGAGGAGGAGTGGATGTAGAAGGAGGAGGAGTGGATGTAGAAGGAGGAGGAGTGGATGTAGGAGGAGGAGGAGGAGGAGGAGTGGATGTAGAAGGAGGAGGAGTGGATGTAGGAGGAGGAGGAGGAGTGGATGTAGCAGTGGAGGTGGTGGTGGTGGTGGTGGTGGGGGGGGGGGGGGGTCTGGGTCCGTCCTGTCCGCTGTTCATTACAGGTGATAAGTGCCCTCAGAGGAGCCTGGAGCTGGAGACATGAGTGAGATCCAGCAGAGGCCTTGGTCCAGAGCCTTTATGGGGCCATGTGGAGACACCCTCATCCCTCAGCGCTCCCTGGAGATCCGGGGCCGCTTGCAGGAATGGGCCCCCTGCCGCCAGTTTCACCGCCGCGGCCCCGAGAACAAGCCAGCACCGTGCCAATTAGACAAAGAGAATAAAACGGACTACACAGAAATGTAATCCATAAATAACGCTCATGTCAGCTGTCGTGTTTTTACTCCCCAGAATTTTTATTTCCCAATTTTTAGACGTCTGTTGGGTTTAAATTGGTCCGAGCGAGCGGAGCCTTTGTTGGGTCGGCAGCAGACCTCAGCATTGTTCAGCTGCTGCTACAAATCACACAGTCACACAATTAGAGTCTGACTGCAGGACGGACCCACACAGCAGCCCTGATACTAGGACTACTGATGCTAATATCTGATGCTAATGACTGATGCTAATGTCTGATGCCAATATCTGATGCTAATATCTGATGCTAATGTCTGATGCTAATATCTGATGCTAACATATGATGCAAATATCTGATGCTAATATCTCATGCTAACATCTGGTGGTAATATCTGATGCTAATATCTCATGCCAATAATATCTCGTGCTAATATCTGCTGGTTTGTCTCCATCTACATAAATAGCTAAAATGCATCCCATCATGCGCATCATGCAGCAGACGGGAGCTTCATTGAGTCACTGAGCCAAACAAAGCTAAAGATAACGTTAGCGCTCTTCAACATTTAGCTGGTTTGGTCAAACTAAAGTTACTGCAGCTGCAGTTTAACAGAAACATCTCAAGCAGCAGCGACCGAAAACCCGACTGAGCTTCTGAATATATCATGACTCAGACTTTCAAACGTTTACATGCAGCTGTAACACCATGCAAAGGGTTTAAAGATTTGAGCCAAATGTTGCTAAAAGGTTTGCAGCTCTGTGGAGTTTCCCACAGTGTTCGACTGCCTCGACCTCGCTGCTTTAAACTTGCAAGTATAGTTTTTCAGCCAAATTTCCAACTTGGGAAGCCAGAAGATCCCACAAGCGTCGCTCTTTCCTGGAAAACCTCAAGCTTCAGCTGCTGGCTGGAGAAAAGGAAGGAGGGGCCACAACTTCCACAAACTGCTGGACACTCTGAAAGGCTTCGGTTTGATCAGAAGCACACAAACAGGTGACCGTGATTAATGATTACTGTGCTGACTAATGTGGCTTTGGTAGGTGTCAGTCTATGAGACGTGTGTGAGACGGTAAAGTAGAAACATGAAATATAACAGGCTGAAACATATGAAGCAATTTAGAAAAAAATAAAAGTTTGACATCTATAAATGATTGTAAAATCTGTCTGCCAGACGTCTGTAGGAGTGTGGGTTTAAGGGTTAATGACTAACACTTATTGGAATAGGAGCCAAATGATTAATTACTTATTAATACACAAATCACAAAGAGTGGAAGGACTGAGGGGTCAGTCAGGGCCCCCAGCAGGTTCATCCGGCCCTGATCCTGATCCTGATCCTGTTTGGATCTGAACCGTTACACGTCAGCTGTTCCTGCACTGAAACTATAAGGGACAGAAGAAGAGGAAGAGCTGTAATGACACATAAGGTTCAGAAACAGTCGGCCTCCCGGTCCTCCGTCCAACACCTCCACCTACATCCTGCAGGTCTCACCCCCCCCCCCCTCCCCGTCCAGCACATCCTGCAGGTTTCAGCCCCCCCCCCCGACAGATGTTAGAAACATTACGAAACACGGCCAACAATAAAAAGGAGCCAGTGTAAGTTTTCCAAGAGTGCAAACAAAAGAATGTTTTAATGGTGCTGCTTTAAGAGGAAAAATGTTGGACTGCTGGAGAAATTCAATTACAGCGTGATTGAGTGTTGACATTTCTGAGGCCGTAAGACAGGAAATTCATTAAAAGCAGCAGAGCAGCCTGGGAGGGAGACTCCAGCGGCTGTAAAAGAATCCGCCGGTCCGAGGTGATTATGGAACGGATCGTTGCTCGGGTCAGCCCGCAGCTCTCCGCTCAGCCAATCCTGGATATTTAGAGGCTCCAGAACCACCGCGCTCGCTGTATTGATTGAAAATAATCCACCTGGGACTCCGACTCACATCTGTACTGAGGGAGGGAGGTGGTGCGTGGAGGAGGAGAGTGTTTCAGGAATAATGTGAGGCATTGATTCTGACACGCATGGTATTGTAATAAGCTAATCTGGGAAAGAAACAGTCATGAAATGCAGCCGAACACGACGGCCATTTGTAAGCAATTTATGACGGCGTCTAATCATTACGGCGAGGTTAGGTCAACATCCACAGGACGGCCTGAACCAGCAGGGCGGCGCTTCACTTTCTCTTCTTTCTGCATCAGGTTGCAGCCGGTTTTTGTTCCAACAAACAGGATCTCTGACGGTTTCTGCCTGTCGGCTCATCGGGAGAGAATTTCTTCTTTGTTTCCAGGAACGGATTTGTTTAAAGAATGCATCAGAATGAATGGAGGAGGAGTGTTGAAACACATCCAACTGCACTTTCTCCTTCAGTTCAGTTCAGAGCTGCTGCTGTCAGGTGAAGAGCTCGTATCTCCAACACGTCAGTCATTCTGAACGTTTTCGTCTGACACACGGCATAAATATTATATAGTATCCCACTAATTTGTAATTCTGTTTGTGTCTTCTAAACACACACGTGTATATATCATTATATTATTATATATATATATTTTATTCACTCAGTAAAGAAGAAAAAAACCAGCTCAAATAAAAGACAAAATAAAAGAGTGCATTTAAACAAAGAACAAACAGGATCACACATAACCAGAGTTTTAATCTTTAATGTCTCTCCTGTGTTTGTTTGTTACATTACAGCTGAACATCTTCTAAAACACAGCAGGTCTGACTTCATTTAGCTCCTGATGACTTCAGTCACTGAACTCAGACTGATGTGGTTCATCCAGATGTTACAACATCAGGTGATGATATTAAAGTTAGAGTGAAGAACAGTGTTCATGTGCAGGAACTCCACCCAACACCAACACCAAATATAAAAAGAACAAAATAACACGAGAATGTCTGAAACATGTAGGAGCTGAGCTTCAACATCTGGCCATGTAATCAGTGCAACATCTGTACTGTAACGTTCTTCATTAAAGTTAATGGTTGTAGCTCAATTAATGCAGTGAATCATCGAACGTGTTGGTCTTCAAATTCACAAAATGATTTAGAAACAAAGAAAAACCTACATTTAAATCAGACGTTGATAATCAGGTATCACCACTTTATTTCCATCAGCTTATTTTAGCTGTAACATTTCTCAGTGATCAATACTGTGATATAAACGCCTCACTGTGGCTTCCAGGAACGGCGTCCTCCTGTCCGAGTGTTAACCGCTCCCCGGACGGAGGAGGACGACATCTGCAGCGTCCAGCACTCTCAGATCTGTCCATAAAGACTTTAACGCCCTCGACCGCCGCCGCCGCCGCCAGGCTGTTAACTTGTTTATAAACCGTCATCCTTCATTTCCTTCACTAACTGCACTCTGAGGGCCCGTGTGAGGCAACCGGCAGCAGGTATGAGACCACGACCACAGGAGGAACAAAGACTTCTGCTCTTTAACAAAGACTGAATATGTGTATAACCACCGTGTCTGTGGTGTCAGTGTGTGTTTCTGCTGCTCAGTTCTGATCATAATAAACAGAAAAAGATTAAAAACTACTTTGAGTTTCGCTGTGGACTCCAAAATGTGAGTGTTTTCAGATTTTTCAGACTTTGGGAAAAAAGTTGAGTGTGTGTGTGTGTGTGTGTGTGTGTGTATTTTCTGGATGCACTGCAGGTGTTTAACAGTTAACGCTTGAGTTTTCATAAACCCTCAGAGTCCTGCAGCCATCTCCAGGTGATTAAAAACAGGCCTATTTCTAAATAAATGATGCTTCTCTCTCAGTTTTGATCCCTTCCAGCTCAGAGAGGTCAGACTCCCCGCCCGGATTCACTCACAACTTTGAGGCAGAATAACAAAAAAGTAAAGAAGCTGGGAGAGTGAGAAATCCTCAGCGAAGTGTAAATAATGTTTTCTACCTGAGAGCACTTTCACTGGGGTTAAAACAAATCCCTGAAATCGGGAGCATCCTGGGGTAATGAAGCAGCTCATGAATATTCTGTGTGGGGCTTCGCAACAAGTCCACTTTTTCTTATTTTCTAATTGACGGAAAGTTCAGACAATTATTTATTTATTGCTGCTATTCCTCGGCGTTCCCTCGGAGGCTGATAAAAAATAAGAGAGGGGTGTGTTGTGAGAGGAGGAGCCGGGCGGCCGACAAACCCTAAGACCTTCTAAAGATCGCTCCTAACAGATTTTCTACCGAGGATTTGTGAACTCCATCTCGCCTAATCACAATGGAGCCTATTAGTGCTTGACATTTTTATCCGGCAGCCAAAGACTTCACATCTCGGCTGCGGCGGGGGCTAACGGTAGCGGACAGCTCGGTGCGGCGGCCGGGGGCCGGGGGCCGGCCGGCGCTCCTCCTGGGTCCACCTGCAATCCAATACCTGAGCCCCAGCGCCCCGGACGCATTGATTTCTTGTCAGCCACAGAAGTTTTCAGCCCGGGTTGAGGGCGAGGATGGGGGGGGGTCTGGGATAAGGGGTGAGAGAAATCTTAATTAAGAGAGGGGGATTTACTCGACCTGGCTGCAGCTTCTTTGGGGATCCGGTCAATGAATCATACGAAGGAGGGAGAAGAAGAAGAGGAGGAGGAGTGTGTTTTCTGCTGAAGATTAAAAAGAGTGACAGGCCGAGCGCGCCGCCATGTCGAGTCTTTTCTCTCCTGTCGATTTCTTCCCGTCTTTACGAGGGGTGAAGGTGGGGCCTCGGGCAGATCTGCACTGTTGAACTCATTACAGAGTATTACCTGCTAAGAAAACACTTCGCCGCTCTAATTGCCCAATTTAAGACTGCAGGTGGTCGCGGCAGCCGGCAGTCACTCACACCTTTTTACTGCTTCTCTCGGCTCTCGCCTCGCCACCGACCTGCGCTCTAATAACAAACACATGACGGCGCTCAGAGTTTAAACTGCGGCGGAGAGTCTGTTCAGTCACTTTAATCTCTTTATATTTCAGATATCAGAAACAAACAGAAGATGGAAAATAAACATTTCTGTCTATGAAATGAACTTCCTGTAGAATCAGGAATGATCCGGTACAGATCGACCCCCTGCAGGAGTTAAACACCAGCTAAATTAGTCTCTTACCTTTCACTGACTGCAGAGACCAGCTGAACGCCTCGGGCAGGTAAACTCACTCTCTTTGGCCTTTACCTGTTTGGTGTCCCTGCTGGCCACTGTACTCTCTCTGCTCAACCTTGAATAAAGAAACTGAAGCTTTAGAAAGAAGAAGTGGGAAATGAAAGCTGAAAATTGAGCTGCAGCAGAGGATCAGCTGTCTGTCCCGCCGCTCAGCAAATAACAAATACATGTTTAAAACTAGTTAAAGTCAGTACGGAAACATGTTCAGCTGTGAGCAAATAGTTTAGTGATTATGAATAAAGACGGTGTTCATTTCAGATTAAAGGTCTTGATGTGAAAAAACAACAGGAAGTTTAGAGTAGCTTAACATCAAACAGGAGTACAGTACTGATGGAATTATTAATAATTATTTATACACAGTACATCATACTGAATTCAGCACACTGCAGGTCATTATCTGTTCATCGGATTATTTCAGACTCGGATCAATAGAACGGCAGCTTGTAGAAGAGATCGTACAGTAATCCTGCACGTTTTAATTCACCTTTTTGCACCAAAACGTGCGACTGTTCGGGTCACAATGTGTCTGCAAGAGGAAACAACAACATGAAGCTGCAGACAGCTGGAAGATGTTGGAAATGAGATCGCTGATCAAACTGCAGACAGACAGCCAAAATATCTGACCTGCCAGAAACCCACCCGATCACTGATCGATCAGACAATCAATCAGGCGTTGTGATTAGTCAGAGGCTGATTAAAGGGTTAAAATCATTATGTGCTTCCTGGAAAATCACGTTTCAGCATTTAGTTTTTGAGGAAAACATGAATATTTTGTAAAACGCGAAGAAGAATTGTTCGTGTTATTGGCCCCCGTGGTCCAACCGGAGCATTTCATGGCACGACATTAAAAACAGTAGTGGGTCGAGGTCTTCTTGGATCCACTTGGTCCCTGGTATCAGAGAGCAGGACCAGAGTCGGGCCAGCTCCACATGAATGGCTGCTCTGTGTTCACCAGCGCTGTGTGTTCAGGTCCACTGCAGCTTGGATCGGGTCTAATGATCCTCGGGGTCACTGTCGGATCAGGTCCAAAGTTCTGGATCAGTGAAGACTTCCAGTAGAGGGTATTTCAAAGAAATGTTTCCACACACACACAGACACACACTCTCTGCGTTGGAAACCACACACCACCAGAGACACAATTAGCTTGTTGAGCTAAAGCGCTGCTCGGCCCGCAGCTCAGGCCTTTAATCCAGCGGGTCCATGATGTCACTTCCTGCTGGAGGAGGTGTGTTTGGACTTTGCACAGAGGAACAGGAAGCTGGTCTGGAGTCAGAGGCTAACTGGTGTTTAAGGGTTTAACTGGTTCCTGTGGAACAACAGAAACAACTTCAACTGGAAAGTCATGAGAGTGTAACCACACAGCGCTTTCTGAACCCCACCGACTGACACACAACAAGGAATGTGATTATATGTTGACGTAGAAGTTTAGTTTTTCATTGGTTGATGGAGGTAAACAGCAGGTGGAGCTAATCTTCCAGCCGCTGCCATTAAACCACCACAGAAGAAGAAGAGGACACAACGAGATTACGTCATTCAAAGATGGAACGATGGAAAACCACGTGGAGAACATGATGGAGATACGAGCTTTCTGTTAGTTTCATGTGAGGAAGGTTACAGCCTCCTCATCGCTCCACACATATCTGATGTTTTCAGCCCTTCACTTTGACTCACAGGCTTCATGGACACTTCATTGCTTGTGTCGGACAGTGGTTTTGTCATAGTGGGCAAACTCTGTATTGCAGGTCGAGACTCAAAAGACTCTCCGTATCTCCAGAAATGGAACGCGGCGTCCACTTTTCTTAATACCTCGCACTGCCTCCATCACGCAGCATCTGTAGACAATAAATTAGGGCAAAAATAAAATGTTTAATAAGAATAGAAAATGACAGTAAATAATAATGAGAACAACAGAAACAGAGCAGGAGGGTTGGAGGTGTTGTCACCACATCTTTATCTTCAGGTACTTTGTGTTCTCAGGACTTCTTTACGCTCTCTGTCCCAAACGCCCGGACAGAAAGTGGAAAATAGGCATTTGTACATTCTGCACCTTCAGCATGGAAAGACTTGAAACTCAAAGAATGAATGTGGTTAAATGCTTTTAAATCCAAAATGAAAGAATTGAATTGGTTCCTCAGTTGAAATGGGAGTTCTCTGTATGCCTGTTTATTGTATTCTGTCTCCTTTTGTGTTTTTATTTATGCTGCTGTCGGTCTTGACCAGAGACTGTCCTCCCCAAAAATACGTCCGTGTAGGTCGTGTGTGCAGCAGCTTATTACGACCCATATTTAGGTTTGTATGTACGGCGACCTCTAGTGGCCGAGTAATTGAGACGGGAGCAAAGGAGGAAGTCCGCTGAGGTAGAATAAAGAGCGACAAACAACACTTGATGGACTTGTTGCTTGGTCAGGTCTCCCTTCATCTCACTGAGACTCTCCTGGTTCAATAAAATAATAAAAACATAAAGGTTGCAATTTCACATCCAGCTGATTAAACATGCTGCAACATTTTAATAAAAATGAACGCGTTTCCAAATGAACGTCTCGAAGCTCAGAGACCAGCAGCGAGTAAAGACACCAGAAGTCTTCTCTTCACAACAGTAAATCCTAAAGGTGTGTCGACAGGTGAGGCCGCTGTTTATTGGTGGACGGACGGTCGCACGCAGACACTGAAACCTGAGCCTCCCTGCTGGGAGGATGCATGAGCAGCGTGTTGAGGCATAAATCCACAGAGGGGCAGGTAGACGATGAAAGGCCGGCGGTCACTGTCGACGTGGATTTACAGCCGCTCACCGCGACGCTTCTTCCATTAAAACGCTCTGAATGTACTCTGAGAGCCGCAGGACGACAGGATTTATGAAAGGAAATAGCTGCGTGGGGCTTTTTCTGTTTTATTATATTTTCCAGGGGAAAGTGTCACGTTCCAGTGCTCGGTGGGAACTGGACACAGGAAGCGGGACGGGGAGCCGATGACAACATCTGGATGTGATTTCAGAGAGATTGAAATATGAAAAGTGAAGCAGCGACACAGAAACTTCAGCTGGAGGTCAGAGAGCCGCAGAGATCTGACTTCTGTTACCTCCAATAAATACATCTGTACCACAGGTCAGAACCTTTCACATGAAGCACAGAGGTGGACAGTAACCGAGTATTTACTCAAATACTGAGGTACTTGTACCGTACTTTACTTGAGTACTTCCATTTTCTGCTACTTTCTACTTCTACTGCACCACTCAGAGGGAATATTGTACTTTTTACTGCACTACATTTATCTGACAACTTTAGTTACTGCAGATTCAGATTATTAATACAAACTATACTCAACAAATAAATGATGATGTATTATTATAGATCAAGATAAGACTTTATTGATCCCCAGGGGCAAAATTCACAAGCTACCCAGCAGTATGTACTGCAGCAAACGATTATTTTCATTATTGATTGATCGTTTAGCTTCTCAGAGTCTCGTTGTGTTCGACCAACAGTTCAGAGATTCAGTTTACTGAGACAGGAAACAGAAACTGACCCGTTACCTCGGCAACAAATCGAGCCACAAATTAAAAGATCATCAAAACTTTTCAGAACATAGTATTAATAATAATAATAATAATAAACCACTTTAAACGTAACCTATTAAACTCTATGTTTATATCTTAGCAAACACAAATCAGTGATCAGTAACCACACATCACAGTCACTGTGGTCGTGTCATCATTATGCTCCAGTTCTGCTTCTGAATTTTCTAAATGATCCCATCACAAAAATATAATCATTGTTTCAGACACATCTTCATCTTCAGAGTTATGTCATCCAAACCCTTCCAATGTCAAGGAAAGGACTTGTTCTGCAACCACGGAGCAGAAAGAAAACAATGATTTGAAACTATTTGGACTCTAGAAAATAGTTAAAAACAAGTAGTTTGAGGAAGAACAAGGACTAATTGAGTTAGATGAATAACTTTGATGAGGTGTTGTGTATAGCAGCTCTCTGAAGACAAAAGGTGGCTATACAGTATACATTTAAGGGTTAAAAGTGGAGGAAGCATTCAGAATTAAATCTGTGTATCCAGAACATTTCTCAGAAATAGTCAGATTGTACGTTATCAGTCCAAAGAGGAGAAACTGTTGGATCATTCATTCCCTCAAGTAATACTAATAAAAACTAAATACTAATTTACTCCTATAAATGAATATCCAGGCCTCCGAATGAATGAGTTCTGCTCTTTGTTTGGAAACACTAAATATTTGTAATGTGTCTGCTCTAAAAAAATGTAATAATTAAGTAGGAAAGTCATTAAAAACCCATTTTGATCTAATGGTAATCACATGAACCTGTTCAGTTTAATTTGCTTTCTGAAACATAATTAGTAGAAACCTTTGCTGCCCTGCTTTGTCTCCACTCGCCTGGAGAGGAAAAGCAGCTCTTGGTGAAATGGAGTCACACGAGCAGAAATGAAAAGAAAAGAGAGGAAATATTGAGCAGCTGACGGAGGTTAACAGCTTTTCAGTGAGCCTGTTGTCGGTTTTCCTGCCTGTGTTTCATCATCGTGTTCACGCTGTAGCTTTAATATCGACTGTCACCGGGGAGCGACACAAATATGTACCATCATCGTCTGAGGCGATGAAGAAATGAAGAACACAATAACATCAAACGAAAACAAAGCGTTCAGCTCCCTTTAAAGACAACAGCAGGAGGAAAAAAACTGACACTTTACAGGAAAAACAGCCGTGTTCATTTCCATATTAGATGTTGTTGAACCGTCGTTTAAACCCCCCGAGGTGTTCGCTCCCCGGAGGATTCCTCCACGTCGGAGGGAAAGAAAAGAGCCTCTTTGTTTCAGCCTTTTCTAAAAATACAGCGTCTGATCGGATAAATCATGTCTCAGTCTGATGTGTTCTCAGAGTCCGAGGCTGAGGTTCCCTGAAGGCACCACACAGTGTTTTCTCTGCCTGATAAAAATAACTGAGCTAATATTTTCAATATCCAGCCGCATGCAAGACAAACATTTACAGTCACATTTACATTTTCTGACATGGCGCTCAGAGAACCTCCAGTCTGAGTCCAAGTTCTATAATAATAAAGCACACACAAATACTACAAACTGAACACTGTGTACTCACGTTGGCAGAGCTCCACTACAGCTACAGTTTAATGTCGACAAGATTCCTGGGGTCCTTGAGGGGGTTCTAGTGGTCTTGTAACAGTCATTCAGATGATTTTAGGAGTCTCTGAGAGTGTTCTAAGGGCCCTTGGGAGAGATCCAGGGGTACTTTAAGAGGTTTTTGGGTCACTAGGAGACCCTTTGAGGATATTTGGGACCCTTGAGGAGGTTTTAAGGGATCTAGGTGTCCTTGCAAGGGTTTCAGGGTTCCCAGCAGATATTCTCAGGGCCCTTGAAGTTTTGAGGGTTATTGACAGGGTTCTAGGGGCCCCTAAGAAGGTTTCCATGAAGTTCTAATTGTCCTAGTAAGGGTTCTAGTATCCTTGAGACATATTGGGCTCTTGAAAGTGACTTTGGTGGTTTTAAGGGTTGTTGAGGAAGTTCTGGGTTTCAGGGTTCCCGGTTGACATTGTCAGGGTCCTTGATGTTTTGAGGGTTATTGACAGGGTTCTAGGGGCCCCTAAGAAGGTTTCCAGGGGTTCTTGAGAGGGTGCTTGGGGCCCTTGGATAGGCTCCAGGGGTCCTTGAGGAAGTATTCGGGGTCTTATTTCCTTAATCCAAAACTAACTGACAAAAGAAACCAAAACTACAGAAGCAGAAATGTTTTTTCTCTGTAAGTGAAAAGCTGTGTGGACTCTGACTGTTGATCCTCTCTGCAGGGTTTCCTGTTCTTCAACTGCTGCTGGTTCTACATTAAATCCAGATTACACCTCAGAGACTCATGAGAACAACATTTCCACAACACAAAAAGAAAAGTCGCCTCTTTCTGGATGTTTTTCTTTAAAAGAAAAAAGACAGAAAGAAAACTCAAACTGCTGTCAGGGGTTCCTGCAGACGGAAAACTCTCAGAGAAGTCGGGGAATCCCTGAGGAATGACAGCCAGGAACATGGGGCACACATCTCAATTCACAAGAACCACCACAGAGCTGCGGTCCACGGGGTCACAGCACGGGTCAACTCGGTCCCGACTATGTGGAGGTTTTTTTCTTTGGTTTGAAGAGAGGAAATGCATCACCCCCCCCCCCCCAGAGTGAGATCAGAGTGTGTGTGTGGGGTGGGGGGGTAAACCTCCAAACTGACTTGAGTAGTTTGAGGAAACAGTCGGCTGTGAGCAGGAAAACACTGCTGCAGCTCCTGAGGAGGAAACTCGTCCACAAACAGCTTCCAGTGTAGAGAGGGACCTGAACCTTTAACCGGGTTAATGTTAACGCCTCGCTCTGCTTACGAACAGAAGAAACAAAACTGCCAGCTTCTCCAGTCTTAGATTTGATGCACGTCAGTTGACCTCCACAGTGAAAGATGCTGCTGCAGTGAGAGCTAACACAGAAAACAGATTAGTGTTTTGGTGCGTTTATAATATATCATATTACATTAATCTGAATCAAACTAATCAGACTTTAACACCAGAGGCCGCTCTTCACTTCCTGTACGTAACGGTCAACGTTGGTTTCTTTTAACCATCGTTGACGCATGACGGCGAAGGTCCCCTAACCTTAACATAGTACTAGTAGTAGATTCACTGTGTGGGTACCTGTGTAGTAGAGTGTCAGTACGTAGTCGTAGCCCTGTTGTTTATCATGGTTAACGTTACTGTTCGTCAGCTCTGAATATCTCGTTAAGCCCTGAATGTATCACAGGTATTGACGGACTCATGTGTTGCGTTTACTGACCCTGCAGAGGAATAAATCTCGTTCATGTACGACGTCGTTTTTCCACCAGTGCTCATCAGACCTGCTAATGCTAATGCTAACACTAACACTACCAGCAGCTCTGTGTGAGAGGCCCAAACTGGAGCTACAGTTAGCCAGAGTTCTGCTGTTTATACTTAATGCTGCAGCTGCTAACACTGTTGGGGGGGTCAGGGGAGTGTTTCCTGTTACATCACAGTTAGGGAGGGGCCACTGAACTCAGCTGAACTGAGCTTTAAAATCCAAGCAGACACATACAAGCAAAGTGTTTTTAACAGTTTTGAAGACGCAGACTGATCCCCATCAGAAAACAACAGACCACGAATTTTGTCCTTTCATTTGCAGGACTGGTTGTGTCAGCCGCAAAAACACTGCACAGAGTTTTATAATACTCTGAGACAGGATTTTACATACCTGAGTATTATCACAGAGACATTTTATCTCCACCATCAGAGAGCAAACTGTAGAAATACAGCGTTCATGTTACAAGGAAATCTACCAGGGAAGAGCGTTTGCATGTAATTCATTTGCTAACGTAGCATGTTGCTAAAAGATGAGCGTCAACACAGCGGTGAGTGGAGGTTACAGGGTCAACGTCTCTGCATTGGTGATATCCAACGGCTGAGGTCTGAACCTCCATACTAACCGAATCAGCTGCACATGTGAATACTTTAATGGTTTTATTCTGACAAATGAGAATATTCTAGATGTCTTGAACATAATTTCTGATATATTTTGGGTCTTTGGACACTTTGGGATCTCCAGTAGAATTTAAAATAAAGAAATAAAGCTCTGTTTGTTTGAAGTTTGTAATGAAAGCAGCAACACTGTGACTCGTTTTCTCACTCTTAAAGTCAAAACCACATGCTGCTCATCGTGTGTGTGTGTGTGTGTGTCAGGGGACATGGCCTTACATTAACCTCACTGTGAAGGTTCAGAGGAGGATGAAGAAGAGGAGGAGGGTCGCTCCACCTCTTCACTCCAGCGATGGAAAAAAAAGAGAAGAAAATCTTTTTTTTTAAAAAAAAAGAAAAACTAGAGTGTGAATAAAGGTCAGCCGTCCTGCGCTGTCAACACACACACTCACACACACACACACACACACACAGTACAGCAGCAGCCGTCCTGAGAGGATTTGAGCGTGTGCAGAGATGGAAAGTGATTTTTCTGCGAGTTGAAAAAAAGGACTCGTGCATCAGATGCAGCAGCTGCAGCTCTGCAGTCTGACCTGCTGACAGTCAGAGGAACATTCATCTGCAGAACAAAAGTTCAGATGAGAGGAGGAAGAGGAGGAAAACAACAAGCCGATGAATGTCCTGAAAGTCAGAAATCTTATTTGGCTTTTGGCAGAAAAACCTGAATACTTATACAGGTGTATAATTGATACACCTGTATTTTAAAAAATAACATTTCAATCATGTTTTAGGTTAAAAAAATAGAGAAATTAAAACAAGAAGCAAAGATGTGATGTTGTCCGTTACCACGCGGCTCTCCTGTGATGTATGTTCAGTTGTTTTTGATATATTGAAAGGTTTCTAATAATCCATACGTCTCAGCAGCCGTCTGTGTGTGAGACAACAGTAATCATGTCTTGTCTAAGTGGTTTACACGGCGGCTTCATCCACACAGTGCGATGATCGTTATTACATCCTATTATTGGAGCACAGTGAGGCAGCGCAGACAATTATCCTGAAAACATGCAGTGGATTCAATATCTCTGCTCTAATAATAGACACATTAACTGAGCTGCAAACACACTCTGAATCCTATTAAGACTCTGCTGCTTATTACTGCTGCAGTAATTATTTCCCTCTCCGTCTTACAGCATCATGTCTCACCTCCTGCCTGTGGAGATAAGGAGCTCTGTCCTTTAGTTTCTCTTTGTTTCAGTCTGACACTCTCACACCTTTCTGATAAATACAATAAGAATATCTTTATTTACATGTGGTGCCCTTTCATTCGTCTGCTAATTGAAATGAACATTACGTCTGTCTTTATGTCCAACACTTTGGGTCCACATCTCAACATCTCACAGCTACTGGACACATCCTCATGAAATTCACGTGTTCCCCAGAGGATGAACCCTGAGGACTTTGTGAATCAAACATTTAATCAACATACAGGACTGAGTCTACAGCCGTAGCTAAATGCTAACACCAGCATGCTAACATGCTCACAATAACAATTCTAACATGCTGATGTTTAGCAGGTTTAATTTTCACCATGTTCACCATCTTATTTTAGCGTGTTAGCATGCTAACATTAGCTAGTTAGCAGTAAACACAGAGTGCAGCTGAGGCTGATGGGAATGTCTTTAGTTCTGCAGGTATTTGGTCATAAACCAAAGTGTTGGACACATTAACATGTTGACCTGATGATGGCGCTAGATGAAGAGTGAGAGGATCACCAAAGTTATTACGGTTCATCCTGAGGGGAACATGAATGATGAACCACATTTCATCACAATCCATCCCATAATAGCTGTTGAGATGTTTCAGTCTGTAACAAAGAAGAGGAGGAGAGACACAGAACAACTGAATAACTTGTTCGCAGATAAAAAACAAGATATTTTGGACTCTGTACTCTGTAGGACAGTTGAGGGGGTCATGGTTCAAATATTTCAATACTAGTGACAAAACAACACCTGAGTTTGGTCCCAACTCAAAAGATTTTACAGAGAAACAGAAGCAGAAGATCCTCTCTTTGTCTTGCTGATGAGAGGAACCAGGTGACTGGTTTCACCTGTGTGTCGCTGGACTGAAGGAAACGCCCTGATTGGACAAACTGAGCTGCAGTTTGTTTTATATTTCATGTTCTTTGTTCTGGTTCTGAAATATTAAATGACAGATCGACCTGACTTCGACTAGTTTTAATAAAACACCTTTGGTCTCCTTTAAACTAAACCTGATTTTAAAAACAAACAACTTATTGATCCAAGAGTTTACTTCTTGTTGGTTTCATGTTATCTATAATAAGTTCTATCGATCATGTTTCAACAAAACGTGTTGTTTGGATTTTGATGAAATTTAAAGAATAAAACAAGTGGAAATAGTTTGAAGCACACAACAAACAGAGGAAACGTACAGGAGAAACTTTTCATTAAAAGACCAATAAAATCTAACTTTTTAAATGAATTTATAGAGAAATAAACTGAGCGAACATGTCGTTTGACCTCTTGTAAAAACTAATTTAGGAATTTTACTGCTAAATTTGCACTTTTGATGATTCAATTTTGCCATAAAAATGTAACAATTAATTATATATATTGAACTGTTATCTTTTAGAAAACCAAACAATACGTGTTTTTAAAATAATATAAAATGTTCGTAGATATGGCGGCTAACGAAAGTCATTCCCAAATATTTGAGTGAGAAACTTCATTTTTGACCCTAAACACGAACAAAAAGAGTCCAACTCGAGTCGCTAACAAGCTTTTTTAAAACCTCATCTCGCCGTCTTCCTCAGATGCAAACTCTGTGCGCTTAAAAGCTCCTGAAAAAGCCAGTAAGTGGTCCTTGAGTTGGGATTTTTGTCACAAAAGACCAAAACTGAAAAACACTGAACAGCGTCAGACTGACGACTACAGGCTGAGGTTATTTTAATTATCTTTGCTGAGTTCTTGTCCGGGTGAACTTGATGATTTCTTGGATTTGTTATTGATGAGAGAACAGCTGGTTAAATGATGCAGATAATAAATGTGTTGCCTGTGATTACGAACTCTGCTGTCCGAGTCTTTCCTTCAGCTCTGCAGTCGAAGCCTCGCTCAGCTCTGAAGCCCATCGCTGCTCGACACGCTGGCAGCGGCTGAAACCACTCAGGGGAACTCGTCGTGGGAACCCAGTAAACTGGATCAGGCAGCGGGCGGGACGCTCGCCACATGAAATGATTCCTGGGAAAAATCTGGCAGAAATTCCTCTGAATGTTTCTGATCCGGCAGCCAAATGAGGTTTGGAGTCAGAAAACTGGCAGAAGATCTTCTTCTTCTGGTGACCAAACAGGGCCAGCACAGGAAGTGGATGGGGGGTGGGGGGACTTGTGAAATATTGAACGAGTTGTTCTCCTGTTAAAGTTCATTCATCTACTCTGACAGAAGCTGCTGCTCAGATGTTCACTGTGGTGGTCATCCCAAATCCTACCCCATGTTCATGTTCAACAATATCTCGTGTTTATGGGATGTTGAAAAGAACAACAATGTTTAACAGGCAAAATCCAAAAGTTATCAACTTCCCTCGAAGCTCCGCTGCATTAAATACCAGCTCTCTCTCTGAAGCTGCGCTGTGTTCAGCGTTCACAACTACTTTTATGTGGATCACATCTTTCGTGCACATTAATGAATCATTCAAAAGCTCGTGTGAGTAAATCATGTGTGAGTCTTTTGCCTCGTTGAGTTTCTGTTGAAATGCAAAATGAAGTTTTGCATGATCGAATGAGTTTGTCCACACAAAGACTCTGAGGAGGAAGGTACGTGTCTTCAGACCTTTTCTAAAAGTGAAGTCTGAGCTCCCCGTGTTGTACTTCACATTTCATTTTGTTTCTGAGTAAATCAGCTGACCTGAGTCTGGAAATCCTCACCTGAATCAGAGCTCTCCTGTTTAAAACTCCCAAAATAATCTGATTTATGGATCTTTTTCACAGCAACACTGACTTGTGAAAGCAGGAAAATCACAGGTGGAGCTGATGGAGCTGAAGGATCCGTTCCAACTATTAATGCTGTGAAACGCAGCAGGTAATGAGGTTATTAGTGACACCTGTCGTCTTCTGTTTTAGATTATTAGATCTTTATTTGTGTCTTCATCGCCTTGTGTTTCTTTTATATTCGTCTGACTGCCTCTCTGTCTCATGTGAAGCACTTTGAACTGCCCTGCTGTGAATAAAGTGTCCTTGTCTGTGTGTGACAGGTGTGTGACAGGTGTGTGGCTGTGAGTCATGTGACCAGGACCTGACTGCCTGATGAAGGTGAACGTGTCCTGTCTGGTGGGTCAGGTGAGTCTCCATCAGGCTGATTTACAGAACAGCCTTTTTAAACACCAACAGGAAGGACGTGTCTTTATCAATAATCCAATCAGGAAGAGACTCACACATGCCCCGCCCCTGAACGAGGCTCCTCATTGGATAATTGATGAAGACGCCTTCATCTGGAGGTGTTTATAAAGACTGTGAGTCAGCTGATCTGTAATGCCCTCTGGTTGAGACTCTGAGCTGTCGGTTCAAGAAAGTTCAGTTAGTCAGGTGTCGTTAATCTATCGATCAATAATCAGCAGGTCGCAGTGAACACACAGCTTCATGTTCATTTAAGTAAACACAGAAGAAACTGACATGAACTTTTCTTTCTCACATTTTAGATTTAAAGTTTCAGACTAAAAACTTACTTCTGTCTAAAATAAAAGACGGACAGTGGTTTGAAAGGCTTGAAGGTAAATCCGCCTCGACAGCTGCAGCGAATTCAGGAAGAGAAAACTAAAGTTTAGTAGAAACATGTAAATCAGAGGAAGCTCAAACTTGTTCTGCTGGTGTTGCTCTTTGTATTTTCTTTAGTTAATAATTTTCACTTCAACATCGTGAATCCTCCCAGCTCAACTGTGTGAAATATATCCATTTAAGCCAAATAAAACCTGATGAAGTTCCTTTAAATGAAATCAGAAAATACTGAAGTAATAATCCTCCAGTTCACTTTGTGAAAACATTCTTTGCTGAAACATAAAGAACTTAAATGGATCTTTTTCTCAAACATTTTGAAGCCAAACTGGATGTAAGTGAGAGGAGTGATGTTTGTGCTCAGTGTATGATCAGGTTATTGATCGATGGAGGCGGTGCGTCTGCAGCTCGTTAACATGCAGGACTGCTCGCGGCCGGACGCTCTGATTGGACATCTGTCAATAGAGGAATTAACGGGTTGGACAGGCCTCCTCTGGACAGAGGTTAGACAATCCTGCTGAGGACGCCCCCCCACCATCACACTCAGAGATTGACAGCAGGATTAGAGACCCCAGAACCCCCAGAACCCCCCCAGGTCTCTGAGAAAAACTGTCCTTTAGATTGACAGGTGAGACCAACAGAAATATTCTGATGCCCATCAGACCAGCAGAGCTCGCTCAGTTTCTGTCCTCTCAGACGTCTCAGACGCTTTGAGGAGGATTTGATTTAGTAACTTAATCAGATGCATGTTACATTTGGCCCTTAAATTATATATATATTAGTCTTTTCTTGGTCCATCACTTTAGCATAATCAATTAAACAATCAACAGTTTTCCAGAATGAACTCAAAAGACAGAATCTTTATATTTCACACATACATAAATCAAGCAGAAGTTTATTAAAGTGACTCGAGCTCCTGTAACGTGCTGCACACAGGAAACAGAAGAGCAGCTCACACACGAGGGAAACATTTTGAAGAAACTGCAGGTGAGACACCTTCAACAAGTTCTCAGACGTTTGTGAAACTGAGACTGAAGTCAGAGATCTGGTGACGACCACAGAAAATCCAAAAATGGCGGGTTTTTATAAGAAGGCGACGAGTGTGAGCTGAGAGACAGACAGCTGTCTACTTCAGACGATTAACGTTAGCGTTAGCATCTCATGCTACTTCCAGAGAACTGGCCCCTGATCCTGATCCTGATCCTCCCAACTGAAGGAGGTTACTGAAGCCAAGAGGAGGACACAGTTCTGTTTACTGTTGTTGGTGTGGAAGTGGAGAAAAATCAAGAAGCATTGATGACTCTTTTAATTTAGTGACTAAAAACCCTTTAATTCATTAAAAGTAAAATGTTCATTTCCTGTTGAATCTGAGCTGAACTGGTTTTGTGTGTACAGAAACATCTCCACACTTTAATATCTATAAATGTAAAACAGAGTGGGCTGTCACATGATTATATATATATTATACAGAAGCAGCGGTTTGATCCCTTTCATCACGACCTTTAACTGAACTACGTTTTATGTTTTCACACATTTTAAATCAGATTACAGTGATCCAGATTAGATGCAGCTCCTCAGTTTAAACCAGATCCTGGTACTCAGGGGGAGTAAGGGATATCTGTTAGCGTCCCCCCCCCCCATCAGACCCTCCAGGACCCTGAGCCACAGACCTGCAGACAGACAAGCAGCTTCCAACACAAACTGCAGTCTGAGAGCAGAAACCTGGACCTGGAGCACAAACCTGGTCCTTAATGTGTTTATGGTTCTGGTCCCCGGGACTCGATCCAGAACCACTTACACACTGAAGAGACGCCAGCTGCCCTCCAGCAGAACAACACTGTGACTGCTGACACATGAAGACTGACTGAGTCCTGATCCAGAGGCCAGAAGAGCTGCTCTCATATCTCCTCCTCCTCATCTTCCTCCTCCTCCTCCTCCTCCTCCTCTTAAACTACTTTATGCTTTATTCATGTTGTACGACCCTGCCTGCAGGACTTTTATTGTGAAACATCTGGAGCAGGAAGTGTTGGGTTGTAATTAAAACAGACCAAACATAATATCACAACATCTCATTTTATCAGAACATCTGAAAAAGCCATTTTCTGAATCTGGATTTCAGTGATAAACCGACAGATTATCAGTTTTAGATATGAACGTGTTTGATTATGTTAAAGAGTGTAAATCCTTCAGACTCACCAGTGAAAAATGAAAGAAAGAGGTCAACTCCTGTGTTCCCTTTAAATATTCACACTGATGATTGAGTGCTGAAACACACACACACACACACACACACACACACACACACACACACACACACACTTAAAACACACACGTTTAAAATTCAACCGAGTCGACGGCCGACCATTTAGATTCAGGTCATTAGTTGCCCAAAATGTGCATCTCAATA
This sequence comes from Macquaria ambigua, assembly GCA_008360985.2. Classification (NCBI taxonomy): domain Eukaryota; kingdom Metazoa; phylum Chordata; class Actinopteri; order Centrarchiformes; family Percichthyidae; genus Macquaria; species Macquaria ambigua. The sequence continues at coordinate 71,020 of VMKM01001791.1, read as the reverse complement.
TGTGGGCCAACATTTATTAAGATTTTTTTGACGGCTGAGCGACTGAATAATTCATTTTGTGTTGGGGGCACATTATTTATTTATTAATCAGCCTTAAATTTGGACTCAGATCAGATTATCCGGCTGCTCTCCGGCACCTTTCAGCCCGCTTTGACTCTTTTTCTTTCCTTTCTGTCGGAGAGGATTTCAGGTCTGAGCGGCAGCATTGACATCAGCTGCTCATTATTTGTTCCATTGATTTTTGCAAATGGCGTTTTCCCAAAATATCAGCCGCCCATTACACAGCATGAATTATAGATGGCAGACAAGCTGCTGGGAAACAAAAGGCGGGACGTCCTCGCCGCTCCCAGTTTGGGTCGTCCACCTCCAAAAAATAAAAAACAAGCCTCTTCCTTCTTCTTTCCTTTTCGCAGTGAAACGCCCAGAGAAAGTTTTCAGGAATCCTTCCAGCCGAGGTAAATCTGCTCCGACGCCAGCGAGCCGTGAAAAGCTGATTTCTAACATAAAAATCTGAATGACCTCATGGCTGTAAGGAACTGAAAGTCTTGCATCACGTTTACAACAAACTCCAGAAAAAAGGCCTTTAGCTAAATCTCTGCATAATTTAGCAGAAGTTTTTTTCCCACTAATGTGTAAATAGTCATCCAGTCAGAGTGTTTTCTTGTACATAATGAGAATGAATGAGCTCCTAATGTGCTGCAGAATCAACACGTTTAACAGAAATATCCTGCAGTGTTCAGAAGAGTTCATAAATCTACAAAGAGAAACACGTCACTAATGTAGAAAACAGATCTGATCAAAGGTGCCACTTTAGAAGGCTGTATTTCATAATAGTTACGCCACGCTGAGACTCGGACACACTTTCTACATGTTTATCAGTCGGCTGAACACGAAGCAAACTATCAGACAGCTGTTTAACTTTTATATTAACACAAGTTTTACCTGTAAAGTCTCACCTGAACTAACTAAAGGTGTAAACACACACACAGTATTACAAACTTAGATAAACTACTGTAAAACTGTAAATCAGCCACTATGAACCGTTTATTGTTGATTTGAAAACTGATATTTCTCTGTGGCTGCAGGATTTTAGGACTTTATAACTGTGATCAGGGTTCAAACCAGACTATCACGAGGTTTAAATGTGGCGAATTCAATTATAAAGACGGTTATTAAACAAACAGTTGGTTCGCAGAGCTGGTGAGGCTAACAGGCTGTGTACACCGAGTTTTCCAGCCGTTTGTCTGAAGAGAAACACACAAAGAAAGTGATTTATCAAATCTAAATCTAACCTCTGTGACCTCCACAGGCGGTCGTTCAAATCTCACACTTCCCCTGCCGCCTACATGTTGTGATTATTATTAACTGTATCTGTAAAGATGGATGAAAGCCTCCGATTTCACTGTGGACATACGGAGCTCAAATCAAATCAGATTAAACTTTATTATCCAAAGGAGGAAATTAATTTGGTCAGAGGTGCAGACAGAGCTGCAAACACTACAAGAAAGAAACATTAAGGTGAAACAATAAGGACAATCTATAAAAGGAACTGTACCAGAGAAAAGCTCCACAGTGGGGAAATAAAATCAATCAATCAATAATTAAAAACAATGCACTTTTCTTCCTGCCATCACTCCTCATGACTGTGAAGTTGTTTCTGTCCAGTATAATACCTGATGTTCCTCAGTGCCGTGCTTTGAGCTAAATGCTAACATCAGCATGCTAACAAGCTGACAATGCTAATGCTAATATATGTGTTTACAGAGCTGAAGATTCACAATAAAGCAGGTGTCCAGCTTTCTGATAAAAAGACAGACGCAACAAACACTAAAAACAGATTTCTCTGAAATTTGTTGGAAAGTTGATTTTGGGCCAAAGAATAATTGATTAGTTTCTGGTGCAGATCCAGTTCTTTTTTAAGGATTTCTTAACAGTATTTTACTATTTTCTCATGAACTATGTCCTTGAATGAAAAAAACACTATTCTGTGATTGTCGCTGAGTTTTATTAGATGCAGATTCAGATTAAGAACATCAAGTTAAAATAACAGAGATACTGTACAGTGTTACACAACTCTTCTACTCTGAATTTATTTGAAAATCTATTTTATATTAAATCACCAGTGTGATGATAATCAGTTTGATCATTTAAAGCTACACTCCCTGATTTCATTAAAGCACCCAGAGTTTACTCAGGTCCCAAAATATCCTCCAGCTAACAGCTAACGTTTCCAAACTCAACACAGCTCACAGCTGTGTTTCATGGGGTTCGTCCAAATATTATTCCTCCCATCGAAGTGATTTCAGTGTCATAATATTTCATGTTGTCAGTTTTCCTGAATTATGATAAAACATTTAGTTTGGAGAATCTGTTCCAGGAAGAATTAAAGCTGTTCTGGAGGCTGCTGGTGGAACAACAGCTCACTAACAGACGGCATGTCGAGGTTTACGTTCATGTGTCACTCAGCTGGACGTTGTTCAGATTGTGTTCGTGAAGAAGGGCCCTTAAGGTGGTTCTAGTGGTTCTTCAGCTGGTTGTGTTGTCCTATAGGAAGTGTTTGTGGTCACTGTGGACGTTCTAGTGGTCTTTTATGAGGTTGTGTTGGCCATTGAGGAGGTTCTACAAGTCATTAAGATGTTCTAGTGACCTCTACAGGTCATGTAGATGGTTGTAGTGGTACTTTAAGAAGGTTCTGGGAGTCCTTTAGGAGGTTCTTGTGGTCATTGAGGAGGATTTTATAGTTTATGAGGAGGTTCTAGTGATTTTTAATTGATTGTAGTGTTTCTTTAGGTGGTTCTAGTAGTTACTGAGGGGGTTCTACAAGTCATGAAGATTGTTCTAGTGGTTCTTTAGGAGGTTGTGGTCACTGAGGAGGTTGTATAGGTCTTTCTTGTGGTTCTAGTGGTTCTTTAGCTGGTTGTAGTTGTCCTTTAGAAAGTGTTTGGTCATTGTGCACGTTCTAGTGGTCTTTTATGAAGTTGTGTTGGTCATTAAGGAGGTTTTACAAGTCATGAAGATGTTCTAGCGACCTGTACAGGTCTATAGATGGTGGTAGTGATACTTTAAGAAGGTTCTGGGTGTCACTGATGAGGTTCTAGGGGTCCTTGAGGTAGCTGAACACCTACAAGAGATTTCTAGAGAGTTGGAGAGGAGGCTGTCGGTCTGTTTCCTACACAGGCTGTTTATTAATATTATTATTATTTAAATCAATACAACATCTGCACTGTGATTAACAGCCTGTAGTTACATTAAACATTAAAAAACACACTGATACATTAAACATGAATAAAATCATAAATCGACTTGGAACATAAAGCTTTCAGTCACTTAACGTCAATATAACATTTCTAGAAGATTCCTAAAGTTATGATATTTTTATGTGTTGTCATATTTCTTTGCTTTATCTAACATTGTCTTAGTTTTAATGTATCATGTAGTAACATACGTTTTATTGCAGTGAGTTTATGATATTTCTCTCTGTATAATATTACTGTGGTATGTCCATGACTCTTCTCACCCCCCATAGTGTGTGTGTGTGTGTGTGTGTGTGTGTGTGTGTGTGTGTGTGTGTGTGTGTTAGGTTGACAGGAAGTTCTCAGGCAGAAGTTCACCAGTGGAAACCTCCACTCCCTCGAACCGAAACCACAAATGACTGTGAGTCTTTGCCATTTCAAACATCTTCAAACGTCACCGCTGTGGCTGCCGAGGTCGCTGCCACAGGAGCCTCTGATGTAACCGGGCTGGAGCCTCAGCAGCACTGTGACATGAGTCATTCTCCACCACCGACACCATCATCACCACAACAAACACCAGCAGCACAACCACTCTGCTCACAGCACAGTACTGACACAGAAACACAACCACCAACACCAAAATACTGCGACACCGTCAACGCCACAACACAAACTGAAATATCTGCTCTGCTATATATCCAACACTGCTAACACTGACACCATTAACACTCCAACACTGCTAACACCGCTGTGATGACCAACACCACCAAACAGAGATACCACAAACACCGCTATTACTAAAGCCACCAGCAAGCCGGGAACATGCTTAGTCAATCACAAAACCTCTGTGAGCTACATCAGAGCTAGCTAGTTCAGCCGCTAACAGGACACTAAGTGTCCACAGTGTATTAACAGCTGTATCAGCATGATGTCCTCCTGTCTCCTGACTGTGTGTAAACCAGGTCAGTTTATACTCTGACAGAGGAGCTTCGGTAAAACTGGATGTTAGCAACACAGCTAATTAGCTACGATAGTGTCCTCCATGTTGAGCTCTGCTTGGTTTGCTTTGGGTCAATGGTGTTCAGAACTCAACATGAAAGAGTAGCGCAGATTAAATATTATTTCACAATACATAAAAAAAAAAAAAGATTTGCCATGTTGCAGTTGTCGGTGTTATTAGTCGTTAGCGAGGCCACCAACATCACAACCCCACAAAAACCTCCAACACTGCTAACAGCTTCAACGCTATTTTATATTGCAGTATTAAGATACGTATATGCCACAGTATTGTCATACTGTAAAGTTTCTGTAAAACACATTGAAACAGTTTATATATAAAAAGACACAAATGTTTTTGGCAAACCAAGATAATTAAAAACCCGAAAAGTCAAGGTAGTTTATCACACTATGTTTACATGCACTCTAATTTTCCACTATTATTCCAAACATGAAAATATTCTGAATTTGATACGGTTCATGTAAACAGCATATTCTGTTTGGATATTCTGAATGTAGCATGTTCAGATTAAGACGTGTGATGTGCAGATATTCTTCAGGTTTTAGCAGCGTTCTGTGGACATGTATGCAGCTCGTTCACGGCCTCTTCCTGTTTCCGGTCAGCTCTGTGCTGGAAACAAACCAACCAGCCAACAGTTTGCAGGGCTGGGGTAGAGATGCATGCACAGAAGAAAAGACAAGGAGAAACACAGCTGCTGTTAAACATGATGAAAGACTTGGAGATCAACAGGTTTCTGGATATGAGCAAATATCACGAATATGAAAAGAGGGAGTTTCACCATAAATCAGTCCTGCTCATTGTATCACAATATACAGTATGTTATCAGATTGCCCCACACTTACATACATATATAGATCCTGTTTAAAATTCACGTACGAACATATTCACAGATTCAGACACTAACATGTGTAAACTCTCTGCCGTCAGTGAGCGAGCAGAGAGCTCTAACACCCACAGCGGGTGTTTTTGTTGGCCGGGCCGGCGGGAACAGAGCCGGCTCTTCGCGGTGGCGTTGGGCAGAGATGGACACAGGTAGGTATTGAGTGAGACAGCCATAATCACTGTGGGCCATCTGGTTGGTGTTGTGTATCAGAAACAGAGCGGAGGTTGGGTCTCTGACAGGCTGTTCACAGAGAGGAAACGTTAAGAGCAGCAGTGAAAACTTAATCACTGGTTCTGTGTTTCAAGGCTGCTGCAGAGAGTTTATTATATACAGTGGACTTTCATATTTCACTGTGAGGAAGTGATTACAGTCACAGAGGTCAGTTTGTCATGGAGTCACTGACGACATCCAACCAGAATGAAGAGTTTTCTTTGAGAGAAACAAGGAACTTAAAACAGTGCTCACTGCTCACAGCTGGGAGTTCACTGTTAAAGTTTACAGTACATGAACGGGGAAGGAAAGAATGACTGGATAAAATAAATGAATTTATTTAGAAATAAACATTAAATACCCTGCAGCAGAAACATGTGAATTTATCACATGTAAAAACACATTCTACATGTTTATCAGATGTGGAACACGATTTCACATGTGATGAATATACATATAAATATACTCTGTGTAGTTTTTGGTCATTTGACATGTGATGAAATCTTACATGTGAAGTATAATGTGAAATACTGTGCTGAAATAATGTTACACGACATGTTAAATATACGTATAACATTACACACATAAAATATATATTGGTATGAAGTACTAAAATATATATGTTATTATTGCTTTCTGTGAGTTGCTGTTTTGGTTAATCTGTCTTGTTCTGTCTCATTTCTAGAAGAACTCTGCTCTGGGAACGAGTGGACGATGTCACCCTGTTGGCATTTCATTTCAGTTTTCAGGAAATTGACTCTTGAAGACCAAATACGAGACTAAATAATTTGCTCAGATGGATGTGTTGTCGGGTGATGCTCCTGGCAGGAGGTTCAAACTGCCTCCATCCTCGTCGTCACCGTGACAACACAGCGGTCCACTGTGTGCGATGTGTCCTCTCTCCACCACTTTAACTTCACATGACCTCAATTTTCAGCCTCTCTCTGAAGGTTTGATGATTTATCAGCTGATTACTCAGCTGCGAGCCGACACACCCGGCGATGATCTCCTGGACACCCACTAACGACCTCGATTAATGACTGACCTGCTGAAATTGGTTAATTGGGCGGTGGAGGGTCGTGGAGACGTCTGGACCAGTCCAGCAGTGAGCAGAGCTGATCAGTTTAACTCTGATTAAAACTGAGACTGAAGGTTTAGGACATGCTTAAACTGTTCATATAAAAAAACAATCAGATTTTTTTTTAATTGTCTCTTGGCCAAATGTATGCAGACACATGAACATTACATCCTATATGTGAAAGTCATACATGTAATTTTAAAACCATATATGTGTAATATCACATTTCACAGGTGATAAATTCACACATTTCACAAGTAAAATATAATTTTTCAAATGTGAAAACGATTTCATGTTTGCTCTGTTGTAAGGCACAAAATATTCACATGTGAAATCCTCTTTCAAATGTGTGAATATTGACACATTCCACACAGTAACATTAAATATGTTAATATTAAAAAAATGGTGTCGTTGCTGTTCTAAGAAAACCAAGAACTGAGTCTAAATAATGTAAACGTTTTATTGTTTTGGCTTTGTGACAATGCATTTTGTTTTGTTTTTTTTAAATCCAGGGTTTCTTATAGACAGATAATTCCTTAAATTCATAAAAGAGCATTTAATCCTTCAGTTTTCTGAAAACTAAAAAGTCACATGGTATTCACGGGATAAGGGAAGAAATGAGTGAGTGAGAGAAGGTGGGGAAAAGAGGTCTATGAGTCTGTGATGAAATATCCACATGTTCAGTTCTGCTACTTTACTTGACAATTTCCATTTCATTCAATATTTCCTCCTCACACTCAGCAGTAGATCCAAACTGGGGTTCGGGGTCATGGCATTAACTCAGTGTTGGCAGAATGGGAAGAACAGGAATGTTCACCATCTTAGTTTAGCTTAGTTAACATGCTAACATTTGCTAATTAGCACTAAACAGTACAGCTGAGGCTGATTAAGAGTGTCATTGATGTTGCAGGTAAGTGTTGGAGCGGAGCCTCGCTGATAAAAACTTGGGAAATGTTTTCATTTCACTTTTTTTAAAGACTCACAAACCCAAACAGTTTTGAACCGTGGAGCTCAGGGGATTCTCATGCTTGGGAATTCTGGGGGATTTTCTGCACAGTTGATTCTCTTTTCTCATGCTTGAACACATTTCACTGCTAATACTTGTTTACTTTTCCTGAAATACTGACTTTTTTCTTGTAATGCAGTATTTTCCCATTTGTTGCTTTTCCTGAATGAAAGGATCCAAGTTTTTCTTCCAGCCCTGACTTTTGTTTCTACCAGCGGATGTAGAAAATCCTGGCCGAGCTGCAGATCTGTTTTCCTGGAGGGCCAGGTCTATGTGCTGGGTTCACTAGGTGTTTAGTGGTGATGCAGGACTGCCAAGTATGATGTTACAGCCTTCCCATGTTAATGTTCATTCAGGAAGGACCTTTACTGCCAGAGCAGCGGGAGGGAGCCGGCCAGCTGTGAAAACACTGTTAAAGAGGCTTTAGTGCTCATTTCACGAATACTTTAAGTTAACTTATTGAAGGGGAAAAAAGAAATTAATGGACTATGTGCTGGGCTTTTCCTTATTGTTCTTCCATGAGACTTCTCCATATGTGCCAGCGAGCGTCCGTCCAAGTTCAGCCCTCCTGTGAAACCGGATCCTGAAGTTCCACGTACAGAGGCACTGGCCTTTCCCCCCCACTCCTGTTCTGGGATTAACGATTGGCTCGTGAACGCTACTCGTTCCACTCTGAGCTGCTGCCATGTTGAATCAGACTGTAAAACTTTCACCTCAGACAGGAGGTGAAGGACGCAGAGGACGTCCTGCTGCTGGAGGGTCCTGAGGGACACCAGGGTCCCCTCAGGACCCTCCACCAGCAGGATGAGATAACTGAGGCTCATAATGGACATGATGGTATACTACTGGCATGTAAAACACTGCTCTTTGATTGGCTGGCAGCTGTGTGTTAAAATCATACATGGACGCCTCAAACACAGTTAAGGTCAGCAGTTAAACCACCATCAAACTGCAGGTAGGCATAGCAACAGGACTGATGCTCACAGACACCTGGAATCTCCTTAAAAACCCATGCAGGACTCCAGGACTACTGAAACCTACTCAAATACCCATGGAAGAAGGTTTGAAAGCTACTGAAGGAATGCTGGAAACTTCTCAAGGCCCAGCAATCCCAGGAACCTGCTCAAGAAAAACTAACCTACTGAAGTACTCAAGGGGCTTTACAATCTGTGCAGCATACAACACCCTCTGTCCTCAGACCCTCGATTCAGATAAAGAAAAACTCCCCCAAAAAAACCTTTAACAGAGAAAAAATGAGCAGCAGAGGAGGGATCAGACAGACAGGACGGAAAGACAGGAAATAGATGTTGTGTGCACAAAACTTACAAAGTAAAATCACAGTAATTTAGATAATTATAGATAGATTATAAACACATAGAAGAACATGAAGATTAGATTTTGGTTAGTTTTCACAGCATAGACAATACACAACATGAATTCATGTCCCTTTCAGTATCCGAGATCACAACAGTGTCAGCGAGACAGTCTGTTCAAGGCTGATATGGCAGAACAGACAAAACTCAGGTGTCGCCAAACACCTGAGTCACATGACCTCCTCTCCACCATGGAGACCTGGAAGAGGACAGACTCAAACATTCACACAGAGAGAGACGAGAGGCTGAATCTCCTGGAGGATGAAGACCCAAAACATCTGGATCCTCGTGTGCAAAAGCTGCTTTTCTGTGATAATGCGAATTTGAACGTTGTCAGATGGGTTATTTGGGCACGATCATCTGTATCCCATTAGCTGTGATTTGTGTTTGGAAATATGAATTCCATGTATGATTTTATACTGAATTAGCTGAATTTTAATACTGGTCGTTATATTCTGACTCTAAGATCCTGTCTGTGACCATGACCGGAGGTCAGAGTTCAACCACCACACCAGCTCCGAAGAGGAGGAACAAAGACCCTTTAAAAAGCTGCTGAGATCACACACACACACACACACAGAGAGAGAGAGAGAGAGAGGAGTGGGTTTGTGGGCGAGAACGGAAACAGACCATCAGTTTTAATGTCTGTATGAGACCACATGTTGAGATGCCTCACAGTCAACGACGTGGGTGAGATCTGAGTGTGTTTAATAGCAAAGCTAACTCCACTCCTCGTCATTAAAACAATCTTTCAGATACATCTTCTGTATCTTCTGTTTCTCTGACGTGTGTCAGACAGCTGCTGCAGCACCTTGTTATTGCAAAAATAAAAGAGCAACCAATTAGAGCTGCAGCACAAACTTCTCGCCGCTAAGCTCTGCTGTATCCGCGCTCCGCCGAGAGGATCAGCCGAGATGAGCTGCGGCTCTCTCAGACATTAATACCTCGCCGTAGATCTCGCCGTTAAACCCGCCTGCTCTTTCTCTTCCTGCAGCGTCCTTCAGTCGAGCCTGCCGAGAGCACAGAGGAGCCAAAAATCAACTCGTACAACATTTGAAGAGTAAGTGAGGAGGATGGATGTGTCGACACAAACCCCCGCGCCCTGCCACCATCTGGAAGCCATTACACAGTTCTTCTTCTCTGGCTGTGAGAGGTGCGGCAGGACGAGGAGCATCCACAGGGCTCAATCTGCAGTTTGTAGGTGGAAATAAGAGTTTTATTCATTCACAACTAATCGAGGTGCTGCTTCTATAACACAATAAATACACTCAGCCTGATGGCATCTGGTAAACTACTGTTTTAATATGGTGCGTTAATATACAGCAGGCCTCTTAAATAAAAAATATGTACAACATCAAATACACTGACTAGAAAACCCCCTGTACATTGTACAATCCCTTTAAGACATGTAGTGACTCTGCCATCAGCATGTAAACACTTAGACATGTCATATATTGTTATTAGTTATTGCTGGTTAACGCTGGTAATTTGAGGAAATTGATTCAGTTATTTAAGAGAATATTTTAGCAAATTGAGGGAACAAATTAATTAATTTGAGGGTACAAATGACAAATTGAGGTATCAAAAAGAAAAAAAATATTGAGTGCACAAATTGCTAATTTGAGGAAATGATTTATTGAATTTCTCCCCCGACACCCACCAGACTTCATAGTATTTCATAGTATTTCTGTGCCATTATTTCTTTGTCTTGCATGTGGGAGGATTTCCACTCCTCTTTAGCCTCACAGCATGTCCTCCTCACGTCGTGACTTCCTGAACATGAAGTTATATTTCTCTCAGGTGGAGCAGTGGTTGGTTATCTGTGACCCTCGGCCTGTACAGCTCCCACATGTCGTCTCCTCTGCTTATATAACTGATGTTTCTGCATCCTGGGTAAGTCATCGAGCCTGTTTCCGGTCTTCCGTCTTTGTTTCAGGCTCCTGGCAGGTGGGACTGGATTAAAGCCAGCGTTGTGGGAATGATGGCAGCGGAGGAATCTCCTCCTGCCAGCTCCTCGACCTCCTCGGAGAGACAGCAGCATCCTCACATCGCTCCCAGAGACGATGTTAAAGTGTCAGCAGCTGAATCCTGCTTTAAAGCTGTGTGTTTGTGTTCAGATTTAGGAGGAGGAGGAGGAAGGTGGTGTTAAAGCTCTTCAGTGGCCAATAAAACCCTGCAGCTCTCCAGAGGTTTAACAGGATAATTGATGACTGATGATGTTTAGAGGTTAAAAATTATTTCAGTGCACTGAGGGAGGCTGTCAATAATCAATCAATACTATTAACTAATCAGCAGCTTCACTTTAGACTCCTTTGAGTCAGTTTATAATTGATGTTTAACAGGAAACAACATGAGCCAGCGGTCAGACAGGAAACACTGTCAACATATACGCAGCGTTTTGTTAAAATGGCGGCTTCACATGACGTTCTGCTTACAGCTGGTTCAAAGCATATTGTATTTATTTATATTTATTTTACTGATAAAGTTGTGAGTGTCGCTGCTGTTTCAAATCAAGTCACAAGTTTGTGTTTCTGCACAATTTGTAAAACGTCTACATCATGAAAATCGAGTCATTACAACGTGCAGAAAAAGGTTTTGTAGAAGAAGTAGAAGAAATGTAGAAGCTAGCTAGATCCAGATGGGACGGGTCCCCACAATGTCACGGGTCCCCACAATGTGACTGAGTGACTGAGTAGATTTTTGTCCCCCACACACACACACACACTCAGCAGGCGATAAGGCCGACCTGAGGTCCTCCAGATCGCTCGGTTCTGTCTGATCTCTGTGACTGTTTCCGTGCGGCTGATAGAAACATTAAAACACTCACTGACTAACATGAAAGCACAGCGACCGCTTTGATTCGACCACCAGGACGTCCACATAAAACAAGATAAAACTAGAAAAACACTCAGTCCGTATCAGTTTGTTGAGGTTATCGAAGAAAAGATAAAAGGTTCCTCTCTAAAAAATACAAACCAACACTTTACAGACCACAGAAAGCCAGGAACAGTTGGTTTGGACTTCTGTGTCTTTGGTGTAGGATGTGTTCCTGTCACAATTCAATGTCACAAAATATACCAGCCCATACCAGTAGTACTATAATATAGTTTATAATAAAGTGTGTATAATATAGTATATGATATAGTAAATTCATAGAATTTCTCCCAGCTTACTCTCAATGTTTAATGGATCATAACATTTTAAATTGATTATCTGCATGGTTTAAGGGGCTTATAGGGGGTTAAATACCCTTAACTTTAACCCCTGATCAATGAATTTACATACTAATTTAAAGAAGAAGAGCTGGCTTTTGTTATTTGGTCAATTTTATGGCCTTAAAATATCCCATTAAAACACCTTAAGTACATCATTAAAGTAAAACATTAAGGGATGCAGTTCCATAGTGACTAAACATACATACATATACATGTACATTATCACCTCGTTAAATCTGCTGTTTTTCAGTTGAGATCGATGCCTTTTTTATACCTGTACTGTGTTTGCTTCTCGTCCTCCACCGTTTAAAAAACCTTCAGTTACATAAACAAACTGAAGTGAAACTTCACTTGACTTTGTTCCAGGCTGTAAAGTAGCCAGGAGTCTCAGCAGCTGGATAAGTAATCACTGAGTCACTTTTATCGATCAGTAACTCTATCAGATATATTATGTTCACCGTGTCCTGCGGGGAGTCTTATCACTCATGTTAATGCTGTGTATTTGTTCCAGCTGCTCGTCTGGATCCAAGAAACACTTGAAATATCAGGTTAGTGAGATGAAAATAGACAGACCTGTTTCTGGTCCAGAACTGTGGTGAAATACTTACAGGACGTAAATAAGTTGTGACAGCTCATGATATTAACTTTAAGTGGTTCAATTCTTTATTTTGAGCCAAAAATACGACCAAATAAATCCACACTGCTACCAGTCGATGCCCTGTTGGACTCATTGATTGTCCAGAAACTATTCACACTCTGAACTTTATTTTGAAGCTGCATTTAATTATTGATTTGGTCGTTTAGAGGAAGGAGAACTCCAGAACAACATACATATAACGTGTGAACAGTTTGCAAACACTGACAAAACAGCTAGAACGTGCCCGCCCCCCCCTTATTTCAGGTGCCACTGACAAATATTTTATAAGAATTTTAGTTCGAAACCAACTTACTCACATTACTGTGGTACTTATATAAGTATTGGAAATACTTATTGTAATCACTGCGTTAAGAAGTGTGTGTAGTACTCGTGGTAATAATGACAAACTGCAGGTAAATCACGTCTGACAATATAAGATATCAGAAGATATGAGATCACCTAAATGTTTCTGTTGACAGCTAACGTTACGTTAGCTAACAATATCAGGTCGTTTCACAGGCTGCCAGGACAAACTGCTGCTCAGCGCTGAAAATGTTTAAAATGTAAACCTCAAAATCTGGATCTGAATGTGTTTAAAGACGTGACAGATTCCAGTGCTGGAAAAAGACGTACGATTTATCTCCAGACTGATTGACTCCTCACCAACTTTTTGAATTTCAAAATGACATGAAAAAGAGGTGTTTTCCCTTTCTGATAAAACGTCTTTGATTGACCACATATTAGTCAACAGTTTAATTTCTGTAGTTTGACAAACTCTGGAAAATGAACATTGATACAGCTGAATAAATAATCTAACAACACTGATCCTGCCAGTGATGTGACGGTGGACAGCTGAGCACAGGGAGGTCGCAGTAATGGGACACATTACCTTACTATTGCCAATATGATAAAAACAAAACCACTTTATTATCTGAACAAAAGAAGCTAAATTTGTCAAATGTTAAATGTTGTCTAAACACAAGCAGACGTTCCAGCGCTCGGTCTAAAACAATACAGTCCAAAACTGACAAAATGATGATTTACATAAGAAACAAGCTGGAAAAAAATTAGTCATTGAGATTAAAAAGCATTGAACAGTTTTCAGTTTTCCATACTGCTGACACATTTCTGACGTTCAATAACCATCAAATTAGTAAGCTTTAAATTCCAAAGACACCAATTGACTGAATTTTGGGGAATTTGTGTTTAAAATGATGCCTAACACATATTGTGTTTAATCTCTATATCTTCAAAGAAAAGCTGGAACAACCTGATGTATTTAATATGAGTGTATTTAAATACCTTAAAGGTAATTTTAAGTGAAGTCCATTAAAAGCCGGACGGACGTGCGCCCTGCGATGGGAGCAGGAAGGTCACGTTAAAGGTGGTAAAATATTGAAGTGATCTCCTTTCCCCCTGTTGAAACTGCGACTGAGCCGAGGAATTTTCCGGGTTATAATTCCATTTGGCAGATCTGATTACAACCTGGACCGTTTCCACAGGAATAAAAAAAAAATAAAAAACCCACCAAAGATGGACCCGGCGAGTCAAAGCCGCTGCAGTCACTCTGATTGAATTCCAGCATTTTCTTTCCCCTCCAGAGAAGCCAAAGTTTGATCTTTACTAATTGATATATCCCGGCTCTGCACATGAATCTCAGAAAGCTCATACCTTGGGCCAATTTAGCTGTTCCACTGGCTGAGTTTTAATTGAGTCCACATTAAAATTTACTTATAAAATAATAATGGGCTCCCATGCAAATGAGCCCATCCCGATATTGCTGCGGCTGCATTTGCATATCCACAAGCAGTCTGGGAGTTCAGAAATCAATATAGATGATTAATAATATATGGGCTACAGGAATAATTAAATTCATTTGATGCAAGGACTCAGTCAGCCTTGGCAAACCAAAGGTGCAATTTTGCCACAATCTAATTTAATACAAGTTGCCTGGATTGCAGTTTCAATTACAAGGATTGAAATAATAATAATGTGTGTTAAAGAAAAATTACACTTTCAAATATATGTTATTTCATTTCATTTCACTGAGTGTATTATGGGATGAATCCCTCTTTCTTCCTACATTAACATATTGCACCAAATTGCTAGATTAAACTGCTCTTTAATTTATTGCAGAGGCATTAAAATATACGCTCCAACAGGCCAGACTTTAACGTGTTTACGCTGTTTAAAGATGCAATATGTCAAATGTGAAGCTTTAAAGTGTTTGTACATTTATTAAACTACAGCATAAAGGTTTCAAATCCAGATGTGTTTCAGTAGAAAAGACATTAATCTCTGTGATGAGAGTAAAACAACAGATGACTTTGTGTTGATTACTTGCTGAATGGGATCCCAAAATAATGTTATCACACTGGGCTGTGATCACAGGGAATATGAATATACAGGCTGTAATATTAGACCAAATAAACACACTCAGACCCCGAGGTGCGTTTAAGGCCCCAAACTTTGTGTTAGAGGTCAGAGTGCAGCACTGTTAGCCTCCTTACGTAGATCACACAGAGTTTACACTAAAGGAAGTTTGTAATCTGGAGCGAATAACTCTGAAAAGTCAGGAATAACTCTGATACCCCGGCAGGTCTGGCAAAAAAATCTCAATCAATAGTTTCCCTGCAGTGACGATCAGGGTCCGACAGAGATATCGCTGAAAACGTTGTTGGGTCGTAACAGCGTAACGTTGGTAGGATTTGGGAGGACATTTTGGTTTCCAAAACTCTGAATCAGCTGTCGGTGGACGAGTCTCACAGTGAGATCTTGAACCAGATTTCACCAACTTTCAGCCACTAATCACACAGTCTAACGAGGACTAACGGAGTCTAACGGAGTCTAACAGGGTCTAACGGAGTCTAACAGGGTCTAACGGCACCTTAAACAGTCCAGGATTTCTTGGATGTCGAGGTCACAGCTCTCTGAATGCTGTTTTATCTTTAAACAATTTTATTTAAGGTTTACATCCAAACAGTTAACAATCAGCACAGGAAACAAGTCCGAGGCAGAAAGTCTTTCACAGTCCTCATCAAGTACATTTACTCAAGTACAATTCTGAGATATTTGAGTATTTCTATTTTAGGGTATTTTATACTTCTACTCCACCACATCTCAGAGGCAAATATTGTACTTTTTACTCCACTACATCTATTTAACGGTTAAGTTACTGTCAGATTAAGATTTTACCTGTTGGACCAGTTTATAGAATAAGATGCATTATTAATAAAGTATATAATATAAAACGAGCTCCACCTCGACCAACTACAAAACTGAAGTACTGCGAACTTAATTATACATCATTAATAATGATCCATTAATATAACACTGATGAGTACTTTTACTTTTGATACTTTAAGTACATTTTATTGCAAATACTTTAATACTTTTACTTAAGTAACATTTTGAATACAGGACTTTTACTTGAACTGGAATATTTGAATGGTACTAGTGATAGTAGAGTACTTAGAGTTCATATCTTTATCCAGACAAAATTGTCCCCAAATCTTGCTGAACTTTTCACCGGAGCCGGTTCTGTTACAGAGAGGAAGTGACATCACTGTTTTACAGCCAGCGGCGGATTAAAAGTTCTTCAGGGTAAAACGTTTGGCTGTGACCCTGAACTCTGAATATTATTGAGGAACTGGAATATGTGACTTCTGATGTGATTCTCCAAAAAAAAATAAAGACAAAAGACAGAAAACTATTCTTGTTTTTTACCAAGACAATGAGACGCTAACGGGAGAGTCTTTAATAAACGCTTTGCTTCCACAGTGAGTGTACTGACGTGTGTTTGACGTCTCAGCTGCCTGTTTGTTAAAACCCTTCTGGACATGGGGGGGGGGGGGGGGTGAAGCAGCAGGTCTGACCTTTAAATCAAACCGATGAACCGTTTCAGAAACAAAAAGCCTCCATCGTGTTTCCTGTGAGGAGGCAGCCGACCCGGTCCTCCGACGCCACCTGCGAGTCACGTGACGCTTCCTCTCATTAACATTCAGCTCACATCACAAACGAGCGGCGTTCATCTGGAGCTTGCTGCAGTTCAGGGAGTCTTGGACGGCGGAGGAGATGAGATTATGGGCATTACGTTCTTGACATCCTGTTACGTCGCGGGCATTGCCAAGGCGATGTCAACAATGCCCAGAATCCACTGCTGCCCGTAATGAATGCACTCCAATCTGTAATGACTGAGTAATCACATTATTTGCAGTCTCGACTTTATTCTGACGGAGCGGCCGCCCGCATCTGTGCTCCGTCAGTAATTGCCAGGCCGGGGCGGCGAGCGCGAGCAGCATTTGCATCCTGCACTGGGGAGTTGCATTGCAAATGATTATGCTGAATTGTTTTTGCAACAGGAATGTCCAATCCAATAAAGTTAATGATCTCGAAAGACATGGAGGCAGAAGAGGAGGATGGAGGAAACTAAATCGATTAAAATGCAGATGTTCGCCATCCGACGGAGGCCGTGATGGCGGCGTTGTGTCGATGTAATTAAGCCTTTTTTTGTTTTTGCTTTTCAGGAACTCCGTCAGCTCCTCGTTTGGCTCCACATTCATCTCTTTCTGTTCACGTTAAGATGCACGGAGGCAAATAATCCTACACCTGATGAGAAGCATCATTATCCAGCAGATAACCAACTAACTAATTAACTATAATTTCCTTATCAATCTTCATCTGAAAACATCCAGTTCAGCACAGTCTTCACCTTACAAGGAGACACTGTCTCACTTCAAAAAGCAGCCCAAAATCACAAATAATACATTTACAATCTGTGAAACTTTCAAATTAAAGCTCCACATATGAATTTTAAATAAGGTCACTGTTCCAGAACAATAATGAATAAAAGTTAAAGGGACACTTCACTGAATTTAACAGATGTGTAACATTACAAACTGCAGGTGTGGTTTAAAGACGCGTGTTTACCTGCAGGGAGGCTGTGATGAAAGACACTATCCAGGTGCATTGTGGGAAATGTAGGATCCAGGATATCTACTGACTTTTCATGAATAATAAAGTAACAGGGTGTGGAGCTGATTATTCATGCTGAGGTCTCATCACACAGCTCCTGTCTTCTAAACTCTTTGGGACTCTGTTTGCTTTTCTTTCCCTTCTGCTGCTAAAATGCTAAACATGTGACCTGTTAGCTTCCATGCTACATGTAGGAAGCACAGTGTGTCCTGCAGCCTGCATCCAAAGAAACTGGCACTGTACACACCTGCACTAAGACAAAAGTCTCTTAGAAATGACATTTATATACGACTAATCTGCAGCAGCAAATACATTTAAAGCAAATGTAACGTCGGCCAGATCACAGTTTCTATCAACGTGACGAGGAAATAATTCATTTGATTAAAGTTTCAGTAAAATGTTCCCTGACAGTGTATTTTATTTGTTTTTCCACCAAAATATCTTCGGTGGCCGAACGCTGAGTGGAACAGAGAGAGAGAGAGAGCGTTTGTTTTTTATTTGAAGCGGGAAGAAAGGTGGAGGAAAGAGAACTTCCTGTTTCAGGGTTTGTGTTTTTGACTTTGCATCGTTTCTGAAGCTGCAGCTTGTTTTCTCCTCATGGAAATGTTTTGGGCCTCATCGGCCACCGTACGTATCAGATCTTACAGCACAACATCAGCATTGTGAAACTGTGTTCTGGTTCTGTTCAGACTCTCAGCTCTGGGCTCTGGAGACAGATCCTGGTCTGGATTCATCCAGAAACACTCGACGTGATTATTAATGTTTAACTGAAACCAACATCTTTAATTAACATTAACCACAGACTGACTCAGGATGTGAACCTGCTCTCTGCTGTCAAAGTCCTGAACTCTTTACGTCTAACATCCACCATCCCCCCCGACCTCTGACCTCTGACCTCTGAGCAGTACACATGCTGCCTGTGAATATAATCCAGGCAGAGACAATTTAATGATATGAATGTCATTTCTAGGAGACAGAGTTGAATGTAAACATGGTGTGGTCTGGTCCAAATACTCACTAGAGCACCAAATGTGGATTCATCCGCCGCTGAAAATAGTCCCCTTCAAATGCACTATTTCCTCCTGAAAAACTACAGTTTTTTAAACATGAAACTATATATTTGTGAGGTGTTTTTAAAGATTGACATCTTCAGCAGGAACCAATGGGCTGTGAGCTGAGAGCCACAGACAGGAAGTCAGACAGGACTGAGAGCCACAGACAGGAAGTGAGACAGGACTGAGAGCCACAGACAGGAAGTCAGACAGGACTGAGAGCCACAGACAGGAAGTGAGACAGGACTGAGAGCCACAGACAGGAAGTGAGACAGGACTGAGAACCACAGACAGGAAGTGAGACAGGACTGAGAGCCACAGACAGGAAGTGAGACAGGACTGAGAGCCACAGACAGGAAGTGAGACAGGACTGAGAGATGCACTAACATGTTGGTTTGAGTCTGAACAAGAGAAACCCAGAATAACAGCAGGCTGCTCCTTTATTCAGGAGACAAACATTCAGTTCTTGAAGCAATAAAAACAACATAATGTATGAAAATGCAAACACATTAACATCTGAATATTCCAGGAAACCGGAATCAGTTTGTATAAAATTACATCTTACGTAGCATACATCACACACACACACACACACACACACACACACACACACACACACACACAGAGCCACCATAAAGTAGACTTTTGTGTTTTCACATGTAATTAGCCGGCCTGCGTGATTACCAGGTAAAACAAATTATGTGTTTTGTTGGCAGCAGATAAATCTGGTCTCAACTCGCCGTAATGACCCGTGTAATTTTTAAGCAGCGCCTACATCGCAGCTCTTTTAACACGTATCATTAGTGGGGTTGTATATTAGATATACATTCTGTGGCTTAATTTGGTCTCCCAGGAGCACTTGTAATGATGCAGCTGCCGGGTACAGGACACCTTTAATTTATTTATTTTAAATGTTGAGAGTAATTGAGTTCTTGAGAGATGTGAGGCGAGCCGGCTGCTGCTGCTGCTGCTGCTGGGGCTTCTTCTGAAAAATGCATTAATTCAACACCGCAATCTGTTGCAGAAATTAATACGAGGAGAAGCTTCTAATGGGGAGAGAAGAGGTGGAAAAAATAAAAAGCAGGCAGGAGCTCCTCCTCTACACTCGGCCTCCTCTTCAGAGAGGGAGCGGTTATTTATCTCCCTCTGAAGGGTTATTTATTACCGACAATCAAAGCGGCTCTTGCGCCCGGCGGCGGCGCAGCAGCTGCAGGTGATGATAGAAATCATTTGTTCCACAGAACTCATAACGCGACGTCACGACGCTTCCTCAACAACAAAACGGTCAGTAATGAAGACGATGAAGGTGGCAGGTGGCGGCAAGCGTGGGCCGTCCTCTCTGATGATGACGATGATGATGATGATGATTGTTTACAGCGTGATGATGATGTCAGGGGAGACATCATCGCGGTCTCACCTGTAAACTTTTAAATGTGTCTGTAACATCTCATAGCGTCGCTCTTTCACTTCTCTTTAGCTGTTGGACTGATCCTGGAGCAGCAAACACACTGTGTGTGTGTGTGTGTGTGTGTGTGTGTGTGTGCGTGTGAGCAGGTGTTGGTTAAAAATAGACGTGGAACAGATGCTGAATGTGAAATATGAAAGACTGACGGAGAACTGGATATGAAGTATCAGCAGCTTGAATCCTGTCAGGATCCATTTTTCCATGTTTTTCTGTTAAAACACGTTCAGAGTTATAAAGTCCTTCTCCTCCAATCACACGTTAGAAAACTGGAAACTGGGAATGTGTGTGTTTAGTACTAATTTTCCACTTTTATTCTGAATATGACAATATTCTGAATGTGATCTGGCTCATGTAAACAGCATATTCTGTTTGGATATTCTGAATGTAGCATGTTCAGATTAAGACGTGTGATGTGCAGATATTCTTCAGGTTTTAGCAGCGTTCTGTGGACATGTATGCAGCTCGTTCACGGCCTCTTCCTGTTTCCGGTCAGCTCTGTGCTGGAAACAAACCAACCAGCCAACAGTCTGCAGGGCTGGGGTAGAGATGCATGCACAGAAGAAAAGACAAGGAGAAACACAGCTGCTGTTAAACATGATGAAAGACTTGGAGATCAACAGGTTTCTGGATATGAGCAAATATCACAACGCCGACCTTTTCAAGAAGGAACGAATGAAAGAGGGAGGCTGAGTTCACACGGTCCAACAAGGCTGCATGGAAACAGGAATATTAGAGGAAGATTCATCTTCATCATGTAAACAGCTCAGCAGGAATACTGTCTTTTTCAGAATAAAGACAAAAACTGGAATATTTTGTGCATGTAAACGTAATTGTGCAAATCAAAGTTTGTTCCTTTACTGTTAGACAGTATAAAACAACAGATTCTGCTTCATTTAACGCTAAAAAGCCTTTATTACGATCATGATTAAAAACAAGGCTGTGTATTGACCACACACACACGTCAAGCTCCTGCTTCCTGTTACATCACTTCCAGGTTTGTTGGTTTGCAGCCTCCTCTACTGAAACAGACACTCAGGAACCAGGATTCAGTTGGAGCCCTGAAGTGCAGCACACACCAGCTGTGGTGTAAACTGACAACTGTAACACACACTGGATGCGGTCGCTGGGATCTACCGATCAGGGGAGGAGAGAAGGGTATTATCGGTAACCGAGGAGCCAATGCACACACCTCCCAAATCTCTACAACGTGTCCTGCGGGAGCTGAAAGCTGATTGGTTGATCCAGGACTTCCATCAGAAGGCGGGTTCACAACATGAAAGAAAAAACACGTAGAGGTCTCTGAACGACCAGCAGCCATTAGCTTTAATCCTCCTCTAAACTCTTCAAACTCTTTAAACGTGAACATTAAACCTTTAATCAGCAAAACAAAGTTCAACTCACATCAGCAATTTCCTTTTACTGAAATGTATTTTAAAATATCCTGATAACTAAAGACCAGGACCAATAACATGCAGGTAAGACTCCAGAAATAAACTGCAGCGTGTTGAGGAGCTGAAGAGCAGCAGCTGAAAGTCTTGATGTTTTGTCATGTGACCTCAGTTTTCTAGTAAAAGTTTCATTTTGGTATTTTTGTTTTCAAAGATTCATACTCTGTCTCTCAGCAGCGCAGCATCCCGTCACGCCGGCATCCTGACCCGCGGCGCCGCAGCCTGTTTCAGGGCTGAAGCCTCTCCATGCCGCCTGACCACGGCGAGAGGGGAGGGCCGGGGTGAGGAGGGAGGGGGACAGTAAGAGGCTTCCTCTCTCTGCCTGCCTGGTTGTTGGCTGGTCGGGGTCCTCGGGGACCGGGCTTTGGATGGAGGCCCAGATCAATGTGACCTAAATTCAAATGCGAATTAGCGGCTGTCAGTGGGAGAGGACACTCTGTAAATGAGCTCAGACAGTGCGAGGTCCCCGGAGTATGTGGGAACCGGGGCCCCATGTCCGTTGGAGATCTTTAATGAGTTCCAAATGGATATCCAGGACCCGGGCCCCGGCTCCACGCCCTGCCTGC
This sequence comes from Macquaria ambigua, assembly GCA_008360985.2. Taxonomy (NCBI): domain Eukaryota; kingdom Metazoa; phylum Chordata; class Actinopteri; order Centrarchiformes; family Percichthyidae; genus Macquaria; species Macquaria ambigua. Next base: position 48,862 of record VMKM01001791.1, on the reverse strand, counting down.
AGGCCTCCAGCCAACTGAAGCCGGGGTCAGGGAGGAAAGTGCTGCGTGGGGCCTGGGGCCCCGAGCCTGGCACCCTGGGAACCTGTAGAGGAAAGTTAAACGGTGCGAACACGTCGACATCCAAATGATTAAAATTCTTCAGCAGCGAGTGTGAGATCACAAATGTGTGTGACAGGAAATGAAGCCTCCTGGTGTTCAGACCTGCTGCAGAGACACGAGACCCGGCTCTCTGTACCAGAGTCTGAACCGGTCCTGGAGGACTCGTTTCTCTGTAAGAGAGTCTGAACTAGTCCTGACGATCAAGTCTACAAACAAACCATCTGATTTGAACCCTGAACTGGTGGACGGCGACTTACTGTAGATTTTGGTCGAATCTCTGTCTGATCGATCAATGATCTGTCTGTTGGACGATCAGATGGTGGTCAGGTCCACGTTCTGATTTCCAACATGGCTGCTGTTACAAGATCCGTTCTAAACTGTAGTGAGCTTGTTTTAATGTTACTACGTGTTATAAACTGTCCTCCATCTGCAGCTCCATGTTTTTCTTTCTTCTTACTTTTTATCAGTGTTGTTGTTGACGCCGTCCTCGTGTTTAAATAAACTTTATTGCAGTCGTTCATGGACATTCTTTATCTCCAAAGACACTTTGTTCTTCCTTTCAGTAGTAAATCCTCTTGACATTTCTTTTTATTTTATATATGTATATATATATATATATGTTTGCCTCTAGTAGAGATCCTGACAGTAGACAGATGCAGTTCAGGGTCAGGGTCTTAACCTCTTATCTGACTTGAACTGACTTCTCCATAAGAAACCAGAACGAGCTGCTCGTGACCTTTTTGTTTACGAGTCTCCGTCGGCTCGTAATAAATCAGTGTGAACAAACCGAAACTTCTCGTGTTCTGGTTGAGACCGGAGAGAAACAGCTGGAGGAAGCGGAGAACAGGTCACGACCTCCACCTCTGTAAAACACAAACTCTACAGCGCCCTCGTCTCATCCCGTCACCCCCGGCGTCCTCTTTGTGTTTCAGCAACCAGGGCCGGTTTGACAGGGTGAGGGTGTTCAGTGTTGCCCCCCCCCCTCCCTGTGGAGCTGCAGTATAGCGGTGGGGGGGGGCTGCAGTAATTAGCATGCTGATTCTGCATGTAATCAGATCGCCCTGGCATGCTCGCTGGCCTGCTTCTATACATCAGGCCGAGCGTCGGCGTGGGACTGCAGCAGCTTCTGATTGTCTTCAACGCAGCATATGCTAATTGTTGATTGTCTCCAATATTATATGCTAATTGTTAGGAATTAGCATAATTCATTAACATTTGGGCCCTAATTACACAATGAAAAAAGAGTGAAAAACACTGGGCTGTGCTCTGACTTCCTAATGTGTGATGCGATTAATGCCGCACTCATTTGCATCCAGAGAAGAAGCCTGAAATATTAAAAGTGTTGTTCAGAGGAAATCGTGATTAGTCCCTAATCAAATGTTGTTTCTGCCGTTTTAAAAGGTGTAACAGTGTTGGCCCTCAGGTGAGAGGAAGCCCCCCCCCCCCCGACATGCAAATGAGCCGCAGATCAAAATCTGCAATTAGCTGGAGCGCTTCTTTTGGAGAGATTTAGAGAAACAAATGAACGTAGACTTCGTCGTTGTGGATTCTCTTTGATGTCTGCGCTTTATCTCGTATTAATGAGACGCTCAAACAAAAAGAAACAACCAAAATGCTTTGATTTCATCATAATTGTAGTCGTGGGCCTGTTCACATCGTTTAGCTGCCAGCGGTGGGAAAACACACCAATACTTCACTGACGTACTCAAGTGTAAAGAAATACCCTGTTACAAGTACAAGGCTGAACCTAAAGCTGTGACATGTAGTCAGGTACTCACAGGAGCTACTTGTTTGACTGACAGGTGGAAGGAAAGAAAGAAAGAAAGCAAAGATGAAAAGTGAGGGAAGTAAAGAAGGAAGGAAGGAAGGATGAAAAGGATACAAGGAAAGAGAATGAAACTAGGAAGCAGGTAAGGAAAGAAGAACCTAAGGAAAGAAAGTAGGACAGAAAGAATTGCTCCATAAAAGGTGGAAGGAAATGAATATGAAGTATTTTATTTACAAAGAACCAAAGTGTTTTCCAGAGGCCAAAAATACAAATACAAGTAAAACTCAGACACTGAAAACTTCAGTTCTGTCAAAGTAAACCAGTGTCAGTGAGGAAGAGGAGTTTAGTTCTCCAGTTTTTGGGGATTTTCATGAATTCAGATCATTTTAAGGAGGAAGGAAATGAGGAAGAACTGAAGGAACAAATTCACAAAAGATGACAAAAGAAAAGTTGAGACTTTGGAGATACAAGGTTTCTATGTGAAAACAGCCGTATTTGTCTCATGTTGAATGTAAAGTGTGAATCAGTAATCAGTAACTCTGGTGTCGTCAATATCACTCGGCCAAACACGATGTGTTGAAAGTGGTTCAATCTTCATCACAAGAGTCTTTATTTCAGTTCTAGTGTTTTAGGAGAATATTAACTTTAAATAATGAAATATCTTTTATGAAGAATCTGCAGAGGAGGTGGATATATTTTTCAGCCCTGAGTTGTGTCTGCAGGCCTTCTTCTCAGCCTGAACTCCAGCTCTCAGGTCTTTCCTCTGGCTTCCTGCTCCGGTCAGAGAATTGATTTTAAAACACTCCTGTTGGTTTATGAAGCTCTGTTCTGAAGCGTCCAGACCCCTCAGAGGTCTGGGATCAGGTCTGCCTCTGGTCCCCCAGAGTCCAAACTGAACCTGGAGGAGCAGCCTTCAGTTTTTATTCTCCACAGATCTGAAACAGACTCTCACCTCTTTTACATCAGGACTTCAAATCTTTCTGTTTGCATGTTATCAAGTTAAACTCTGGACTATTTATTCATATCTTGCACCGTTTGATTTGTCTTATTCTATTTTATTTTTTTATTTATATTTTTTCCTTTCTGTCTCATGTAAAACACTTTGCCTTGTTGCTGGCAGGTGCTGTACAGATAGACCTGCCTGAGAGGTCAAACCCGGGGCAAAATACTGTGACCTTACGAGACTCAGACGAGGGTATCAGACATGTTGATCAGCTTCTCTCGTTATGCCCTCGACTCGAGCTGTCAGGCATCGTGCATTAAAAAGTACAATACTTCCCTCTGAGATGTGGTGGAGTAAAAACAGGAACGTGTACCTGGATGAAGCAGCCTGTCGCTGTGTGACTCGCAGTAATCCGACCCTCTGCAGAGCTCTTGAATGTCTCCATGTTTCACTTTGACCTCCGGGTGACAAACTCCAGGACTCGATGACGGATGCCAGTCTGTCTGACAGCAGGGTGAAGCTCCGAGTTCAGGTTTCTCCTGTTAACAGCAGTGGGGCCAGACGAGGCTGGGCTCTCAGGGCCACACATCAGGGGACGGGGGGGGAGGCCCCTGCATGAGAACGTGGAGGGCGGGTTAACTCGGAGGTAATTGAAGCGGGGCTTTTGTAAGAATCTGCTTCCAATCCACAGGAGAGAGAGCAGAGAGGGGAAGAATGAGAGTTTTAATGAATGGAGGCCGTCATTAAAATGATAACTATTTCCTCTGAGATCACTTCCAATTTAAATGTGGGGGGAAAAGAGAAAAGGCGTAATTGAAAGATCTTTTTTTCTTCTTCTTCTGCCATTCAAACTGTAAATTTGAATCTTGGGGAGAAGAGGGAGAGTGTTTGTAGCTATAGCTCACTACCTCCAATTACTCCTCTTTCTGCTGCACTTAAAGCCACGAGGGAGCGCAGAGACGCTTTAACCCCCCCGCCAAACACAGGCGGGCGGCCATGTTTTCTTTGGATCAGCGGCGGTCAAAGCGAACAGATCCGTATCAGATCGTCTGGAAATAGATCGAAACAGACATGAAGAATGACTTAATTGATAAACAATGAGGCTGACGGGGGTTTTCAGATTGGCTCATATTAACGCAGCAGCTGCACATACAGTCGTATCTCAGGTCCTGACAGTAATTCATCCTGCTCAGAGAGCACCAGCAGCATGGCTGCACATGTGGGTGGAGGAGGAGTGACTGATTCTCTCTTCTTTGTCTCTTTCTGCTTTTAGTTTGGTTTCTTTAAAATACTAAATGATCCACTTCCCTTTTTAAAACCAACCTCCGTCCCATTTGGACCAAACATACGAACTCTGTCTGTGATTTGAGTGTGTTGCATTCAGTGAACCAAATGAACCTGAGACATGTTCAAAAGATTATTGTGTACAAAAGACAGTAGATCATCTTGTCCCATAAAGATAAAAACATGTCTTCCAGGAATATCACATCTCCTTTTTCATACTGCAGCGTCCCTCCGCAGCCAACGCCACAACAACCAAACCGTCAACTTTACTGTAGTCTCTGAACTAGAGCGCAGCTCGGGCCACGTACTTCTGTCCGAACCCGACCTGAGCCCGACGCAGTGAACGTAAGCTGAAGCTAATCCAAACGCCTCCATACTGTCGCCTTCCCTGCACGGTGCTTTTAAACAGTTTCTGTTTGACGTCCTCCACGAGCGTTTACTGCCTGAAAGAGCACACAGCTATGTTGCGTTCATGCGTTTGTCACGTAAATTACAACTGACAGTATTCACAGCTTTAAGCTTATGACATGTTCACTAACATTCTGGAAATCTCAGTTACTGCAGTAAACAGCCCTTTTGATCTTGGCTGAACTCCTCTGTCAACATAACAGTTGAACGTGTCACCCAGTCCGTTAAATATTTATTCATGTGTGTGTCCCGCTCCATCAGGATCTTATTAGTTCGGGTGAAGTTGCTCTCCATCATTTTGCTAATAAAACTCAACCGAGACGACGGCTTCTTTTATCGATAAAATGCAGAATATTTCCAGCAGCTTTAAGTCTTAAAGGACAAACAAACCTGAAGCTTGTTATGTTATTATGACGCAGGCGACCTGCAGCCTCGGAGATACAAGCAGAGAAGGGTGTTATGGGTAATTGTAGGTCACAAAGGTCACCTCCCAGATCTCAACAACCTGACCATCAACACACCTGAGTGGCTGATCCGACATCCTGTGGGGAGGTTTTCTCTGTTCTTTCTGTCAGAGTTTGGGTGGAGTTACATTGATTGATTGATTGATTGATTGATTGTAGCAGAGCTTCATGTGCTCGTCCATCTTGTTGTCACATGTAGTGGCTTGTTCACACCGTCACCGCAGTGATTTCTGTTTCCTGATTTCTTTTACGTTTTCTTTACATTGTGGTTTGAAAACGTGACCCTGCTTCATAGTGCACACCCCAATATATGTATAATATACTTATAATACACTTATATATATATTTATAGCCCCAAACTGTTCAAGTGACACAAAGACACACAGGCCAATGTGTCCGAACGACACCACGTTCACTTACGTAAAGCTGACCTCCAGCTCACGACACATAACAGAATGTCTCCGGTCAAATCCTGTCTGCATCACATACAGGCAAGAGCGCCAGGAAATAACAACTAATACGTACTAGCTTTCTTGAATCAGGTAATATCACTGAGATCAAGATGTCTTTTGTAAGACAGACCTGAGAACAGCAGAGAGAACAAACAAACAGCTTCAGAGACGCTCACAGACGCCACTAAACAGATTCAAAGGTAAAAGTCTAAAATCAGCCGGTGGTTCAAGTGTTAAAATCCTCTGTAAGTCATAGTAGTAGTGGAAGGCAGTATTTACAGTATTTACCTGAGAGAGTTAAACAGACCTGAGATCAGTGGTTTTAAATGTGAAGCAGCTTCTGCAGGAGACCTTTCTAAATGAAATGATGGACTGTTTCACACAGCGCTCAGTGATGAGGGCAATATTTATCTCCTGTAACGAAAGAAAGACGAACCTCATCAAGGTGTTTCAAGGTGTTTCAAGGAGAGAGAATAAAGGAAATCTCTGTAGTCAAAATAACAGCAGACAAACCTCATCCTGTTTTCTGCTCATCACTTCAGACGAGTCTGAATTAAATAGTTTGGTCCGGCCGTTTTGTTTAGCCCAGGCGGTCAGATTAGTCAGTTAATGGGATAAAAAATATCCACATTTATTAAATAAATAAAATGTGAAACAGCACCTCTGCTTCAGGAGAAGAGGTCTGCTCTAAAACACTGCACCAAACAACCACCTTCATAGCATAACATAGTATATATACTGTATTTATATATAGTTATATTTATGTATAAATCCATAAAGAATCCTTAAACCCCTAAAAAACTGAAATATTCAAATGTAGTAGTAGTATTTCCTAAATGAAGTTCAGCTGTGATAAACTGGTATTTGTGTATATAATAAGAAGTAAAACGTGTGTATTTGATATTTGTCAGTCCAGGTCTGTTACTGTTCCACGCCGAGCGATCCTGACCTCCGCAGCTCGGAGCTCCGAGTGCTTTCAACATGCAGAGTCCATGAGTGTGCTAATTGAAAGCCATTATGGGCCACATTATCATACTGTCACCCTGCAGGGACGCGGTGCTCGCTCTGCGCTCTGAACTGAACTCAGAAACCTGCACCGAGTCCAGGATCGCTCTGTACTCTGTTTACAACATGTTCAAACAGCTGTCAGAGAGAAAGCAGAGTTCTGACAGCCGCAGGCCAACAAACATACAGAAACATTGCATAAGACAATATTTAGCTAAAAACACAGGATGAAATGATGCAAGCGTCTTGGTTTGGCTCGATATTCCTCTCAGTCCCGAGCTCGGGCGTCGGCGTGTTTATCAAAGAAATGACTGATCATAATATCAGCGTTATTGGTCTCAACAGAAATGCCACAACCATCTTGCAGATTACTCCTTGATGAGGAAAATGCAATTAAAACGTCAAGTGCGTTTTATTAGATTCTACCCACCCTGCAGGGTTTTAGCAGCCCCGGGAGTCCCTGGATGCTCGGGCGATGGATGGCACATAGAGCTGCGAGCAACATTAGGAGAGCCGTGCCAAAATAACAGCCGCTTGCTCCCCGATGATCCGCCTTCCATCACCATACAGTGCTGAATCCGTACGTGCAGGAGGGCTGCAGGCTCGTATGGAGGCTTTACTGTCTCCATACGCGCTCGTAGAGACGGATACTGTTCAGTTTCATTATCTAATGTGAACTCTGAAGATGTTGAACGTGTGAATCTCTACCTGCAGGCCGTCAGCTGAAACCTGCAGAGGCTCTTTGTTTCTGTAAATTCACTCAGTCTCCTTTGTTTCAGGCCTGCAACACACAGGGTTTGTATAGCTGAAATTCAAGCACTTTTCAAGCACTTTCAAGGTACCTAAAGCAAAGCCTTTATCATCACATCTAAGTAGTTACTATAAATTCCAGGAGACGACAAACAAATATGAGGACGGGACCGTTTCATTTCAATTAACAGATGTTTGGTTTCCATGAGTGATTGAGTCGATGATGAAACACCAGACTGTGTTGAAAAATCAGGCATTTTTCAAGGAGTTTATTCCAATTCAAGCATTTTCCAAACATGAATTGAAAACATTGAAAACATAACAGTTAAAATTAAGCTTTTTCCAAACTTTCTGAAGCCTGAACACAGTCAACTGTCTTTTTACTCTAAATCTATGAAGAAAATCCAGGTAATTCAAAATGCTGCAGCAAATATTTTAACAAACAATTAAAGGAACCCATCCCATGTTGTCCTGAAGTCACCTGGAACATTGTGCAGATCCACGAGTCTGAACTTCACATTTTAAAGTAACTGCAGCTCAGTTCTTTCTCTCACTATATAGACACGTGAAGTACTTTCTGCTAACAATCCCGCTTTGTGATGCGTCACATTTTAGAGATGCAGAAATAACCGGTCGGAAGACAGTGAAGTGTCTGTTTTATACGGAGGGATGAATGAATGAGGAAACAAGGGAATGAGCTCAAACAGCAGAAGCTAATCCTGAAAAGTTTCCACAGTAACTCATGTCAGATTTATTTAAACCAGCTTCATGAAACAGCCCTCTGTTCATCGCTGACCATCGACAAACCATCCGAATAAACTCGACACTGAAAACAGAACACGAGCCGACTGGAGCTCGGTTAACCTTCAACTGCTAGCGACCAAAGTAGCCAGCAAACGCTGGAGCTAACGTTAGCATGCTAATATTCACAGCAGACACTTTGACACGTCAGGGCTCTGCTTTCTTGTCATTACACAGGACGCTGCACACACACAGCATGTACAAACACACACTCAGATATTTTAAATTAAAATAGAATAAGACAATTAAAGGCAACAAAATAGAACAAATGATATGAAAGTGACATTTAATTTACAAGGAGGGTATACATATACATATATTTTTATTTTTACACACTAAAATATGTACAATATGTGTAATATCAGTGTGATATCCAAAATAATAATAAAATATGATGGTGTTGTTCATGCTGGTTCACTGATGGTTTACTGGGACGCTTGAATACGTTAATGTTATTAGTAACAACTGGACTACGACAAGTCAAAATGTCTGCTGGGAAAAAGGCCTGTGAGGCTTCTAGTAGTGAACCAATCATCTCCATATTCATATATATAATATATAATAAGCACACAGCACGGTCAGAAACGGAGAATAATAAAATATTCTGGTGTAAAGGCAAACGGATGAGTCTGTGTGTATTGTGGTGAGTGATGTTGGCTAATGAATGAGACGTACAGTCGCACTAATATCAGTCACTTCATCATGACTTTATCATGGTGTGCAGCAGCAGCAGACTGTGAACAATATCAAATGAATTCCATTGTTTTGTATTTATGTAATATCAGATTTTATTCTCACTCTTTCTTCTGATCTGGTTTCGTGTGCGCGGCAGACGCAGTTCTTACAGCGGGACAGAAGTTTAGTTGAATTAGTGTTAAATAACTGTGTGTGTTCACTACCTGTGCTGTTAAGGTCAAATCTGACTCACCTGAAGTGTCCGAAGACAAACTTTGTCCACAGACATTTAATGAAGAGGATTTTTCTTCCAAGACGCCCTGAAATACCATTTTTAATGTTTATGTCAGGCTTAATTTTACATTAATTACTGTATTTGGGTGGATGCAGCGTCATGACCTTTAAAACAGGACTTTGTTTGGTTGCACTTGATAAGATGACGCTGACAGCAGAGCCGAGAAAACACAAATAAAAAAGGAGAAGGAAAATAGATCTTTTTAATGGAGTTTAACAATCGGTCTCTGGTGGACTCATTAGGATGACCAGTTTGACTTATTTCACAGCCACTGGTAATTAGTATCTGCAGGAGTTATAGCTATAATCAGCCAAGTTTTCCTTTGACTTTCTCTCCGTTCGCCATTAACTTTGGTGTTATACTTGCTGCAGGAAGGCGGTCAAATGTGTAAAAAGACAGCAGCCATAAAACTAATAAAACTGTAGGGTTCCTTCTGGGGAACTTTAATACTTCCAGCGATATGATAATTCTTTTTACTTCAAAGCAGCCATTAAAAAAAGGACAATTTTCACTGCCTTTCAGCGCCGTGACGGAGCTGTGACGGAGCTGAATACAGTGAGACCTGTTTCTCATACAGCCAATCAAATGTTGCATAAAGCAGAATCAGAATCAGCTTTATTGTCCAGGTATGTGAACACATACAAGTAGCTTGACTCCGGTTTTAATGTTTTAAGAATTTACAGGAAGAGAGAAACAGACAAACAGCTAAAAACGAGTCATAAAGCTGAACAAAGATAAACTGTTGTATAGAAACAAGGAGGAGAAACACATGTAGATATAAATCTATATGACCAACAACATACAGTGTCTATATAGAAGACAAGTGTTTCTGTTAACAAATCGTGCAAAGGAATAAATACTGAAGGAAACTCGTGCACCGCCCGGGAATCGAACCCAGGTCGCAAGAATGGGAATCTTGCATGATACCACTACACCAGCGGCGCCTGATGGCACAGTATCAGTGTTGTGTGATTGGCTGAGCCGACAGTCACGCTGAGCCAATCAGCAGCCTGCTACACAACACAAGAACAAGAAGACAAGATATTTCTCATATTTCCCCAAAACGTTTAACAAAAAACACGCTGACATTATTTTTGACTATAAAAAGAGAAGTTGGACTTTAACATTTACACATACCGTACGAAATAATATTTTAAAAACATGTTCTCACCCCATCAGTACTCCCTCTTTCATTAACTTACTTTAATTAAAACTTTAAACTTTAATTAACGACATGAAAAAGAACTGATGATGATGAAGATGGTGGTTTTGTGATGTTCTGCAGGTTTTTAAAGCTCATCTTTAACGCAGGTTCGACTTGAAAACAAACACTGTTAAAGGTTGAAAATAGAAACTTCTCCAAGTGCTCATCAAGAGACAACAAGACCTGTCTGAACTCATTTCAGCGTTGTTGTCTTTTTTTTATCCCCTCCTCTTTTTACTGCCCATCTAATGGCTTATTTATTACATTCATTCTTTATCAGCCGGCTCCTGTGTGGCCTCATTACGACTATAGCACTGCTCTGGAATTCCAGGATAATTATGAGCTTCATTGTTTTAATAAGAGCGTCGGTCAGCCCGGATCTCTGCTACATCTTCACAGTTCCCAGCGGGAAATCTGAGGGCAGCGGCAGCAGCGCCGGACAGATGGAGTCCGACGCACTGCAGGTAAATATTTATACGCTGCTGTGTGAAGGAGGATGCTTGAATCTCATCAACTGTCTTGTAAAAGTGTTCTGATGTGGTGTAAATCTATGCAGCTGTGCGTCCGCGGCCTTAATAAGTCTGTGATGCAACTGCAGCTCGTCTGCTGGCTCTTAAATCAAAGCTCCTCATCATGAGGTAACGTGTGGAAACTCTGTGGGTTCGGGTCGGGTGCAGCTGATATCAAAGTTAACATGGCACCAAAATAACATTTTCTCAGAGCACAGAGATGATATGTTCACGCTATAATGTTCATTTACAGAACCTAATGTGAATCTGTGTGTTTTACTGTAAATACTCTCACTGTGCTGCAACAAGACGACACGAGCTGCAAACAGCCGAACAAAAACTGCTGTATAAAACTTTATTTATATCATCCATCCAAGTTCTGCCTTATCCGGGCCGGGTCGCGGTGCAATGCTTTCCAGCTCCTCCTGGAGGACCCCGAGGCGTTCCCAGGCCAGATGAGACAATTAATAATAATACCCTGACTCGTGAACAAGACCCCGAGATACCTGAACTCCCCTGTTTGGGGCAGTAACTCTATAAACGTTATTTATAAAGAAGCTTTAAAGAGCAGCGACGCCACAAAGAGCTTCACAAGAGAAATGAAGCTTCCAGCAGACAGAAAACACCATCAACAGTACAGTCAAGTCTACGCAGGTCTTTAAAGATGTCCACAGGTCTGAAGTCCCCTTTAGTTTTGATCCTGGATTGAGGAACAACCCGCAGACCCGGATCAGTGGACCTCAGAGACCTACAGCAGATCTCTAATGTCTGCAGCTGTCTGACCCTGCAGAGATCTAAAGTGATCACAAGAGCCTGGACCTGGATTCTGAATCTGATGGAGCCAGTGAAGAGAAATCAAACTTGGTGTCATGTGAGACCTTTTGGAGGACCTGGTCTAAAGCTCTGCAGCAGCATTTTGGATCCAGTGACGTTCTGCTGAGGCAGTCAGCCTCTGCTTACCTGTTGTCATGAGACAGGTGTATCTGCATTTAACGTTTTAGAAACAAAATGCAACCGAGTCACAGGCCGGATTTTAGAAACACTGAGGTCTGTTGTAGTTCCTAAGATTTATCTTGTGGTGATAAAAAGACTTCCAACATGTCAGAAACTCTATCACGTTACACGTTGTTGTGTCAGTTGACTACAAACAGCAGAAGTACAGGAGCTGGGAAGGGCCAATCCAAATGAATGCTTTCCTGGAGACGAGCTGATCAAGATGCTGCTGGCTGACCATGTTCTCTGAGAGACACACACAGAAATACAAAGAGCACAGGGAATATACCCAAAAAATAATATTCACATAAAGTTTGATTCCACCAAAACTGTAAACACCACATTCAAATAGAAAAAGGAGATTTAAAACTCAGAAAATAGAAATAATCTGTCAGAACATCCATCATCTGTAACGTGAGTCTAACATGATGTTTTACCTTTCACAGATCCATCAGCTACAATATTAACAGTGTCATAGTTTCACTGTTACAGAAACTGGATTGAAATAACATTGAAAATCCAACAGTATTTAATGAAAAAACTAAATGTAAAGCCTCACCTCTGTCTGCACGTCGTGTAGAGATCTAGTTTAGTTTATTGTACAACATATCGATGGACTTTGAATTGGAATCTTTGCACTATTAGAAACCACAAGTACAGACTATATAGTACATCTTTTTACAGTGTTCACAAGGTCGCAGTCAGGAGTTTAGAAATACTGAGGTCACGAGTCCAAATGCCCCCAGCACTGGCCCCCAACCAAATTCTGTGCAATGCATCTCAGCGCTGCATTTACAAACAGCACTGGGACGTCCCCCCCAGTGATGTGGAGTGCTGCATTAGAGGTAACGCACATCCACACAGCCACACGGTGCAGCGCAGCGGGTTCTGACCTCGGTGCTCCCTGTGGAAGCCGAGCGCTGCAGTAAACGCTCCTCGCCGTTGAAGGACATCGCCTGTTGTCCGTAATGGAAAGCCCGAAATCACAGAACGATGAGTCTTTTACACGAGCCTGATGGCCGTAGTGTCTAATCAACTACTTACAGCGAGCGGGATTCTTTGTAGAGGCCATCTTGGAGTGGATAATGGACGGGAGCCAGTTGCCCCCAGAATCCATTTGTGCCCTCTGTGATGTCGCCTGAAGCCTTTAAACATAATCGTCTGTCCTCCTGAGACATCTTAGGAAGCTCGGGCGGACTCGTGGGACACGGTCCGTCCTCGATCACTCCTGCGCTGCATTCTTACCCAAATACCATCACTCGAAGTGTTTAAAAGCAAACACTTTCACCCTGAAGACCGAGTAGTTCATCTAAACAGGAACAAACACTGATCCTGGAGCTGCTCTTTAAATGTGTTGATGCCCGTTGCAACTAAAGGTTTCTGTCCTCTGGTGAACACAAAACCTTCCATCAAGCTCATCCTCAAGCTGTCCTGTGTTTGTGTGTTTGTGGAGGCCACGGTAGAAACCACATCACACCTTTACTCTGTATCTTTGCTGTGTTAGCGATGCTAATTATTATTCTTGCATTATATTCTAGCATACTTCTTCTTTCTGATATTCTTTCTGTATAACTGAACTGTCCAAGTGAATTTTACTAAGTCAGCAAGCAATATAAATATAAATGAGTGTTTTAACTAAATTAAACCTAAATGAGTTCAGCTATGTGCAGACCTGTGATTCTACTACAGAACTAGCTGCTAGCTAACCTGAACCAAACTGTTTAGCTACTTACTGCTAAAATAACGAAAACCAAAATGTTTTAGCTGCTAAAATCAAATCTCAGCTGCTGAATGTGGTGTTTGTCTTGTGACAGTTAAAAAGGTTATAAACGGATTAAAGATGAGTATACTTGAGGCTGTGTTTGCTTTGCTGACGTCAGTGACCGTGTATTCGTCCGACAGGTGATGATGATGTAATGTAATACTGATGCACAGCGTTCTAATGTCTTTAACGTGTTGTAATTTCAGCAGCTGACAGGTTTAACAAGCAGCACCGACATCTGTTTCGTTTGATTCCTGTAAAATCCTACATTGATTAGGCAGCAAGTTTTATTTTGAAGGGTTCAGGTTAACACTTTTCCTAAAGTTTTGTTTAATTTTATTTTTCTTGGAGTAAAGCGGATATATCTTTATGTAGAATTTGGACACCTTCCTGTAAAATGTTTTGTTTTAACAGGAAGTGTAGTTTTATTTTATTGTCTTATTTTATTTAAGTGTCCTTTTGCACATCTGCGAGATTTACTTCCTGTTTTGGTTGTGGTCTTCCTGGAAAGGTGAGCATTTGTTCCACAGTTTACCTTCAGTGTTTGAGCTGTAAATGTTCAGTCAGACAACAGTCGGGTGGATGAGTTGATCTGTTACCTGTTGGAGCAAATCTGTTAAATAGAAGAAAAGTTAGTGTTGCAGCTTGAGATGCTGAAGTGTAACTGAGGAGACCATGTTGTGGTTTAATTCATGAAGAGAGACCGTTCACTACCAGCAGGAGGGTTTATGAGTGGGTTTTGTTTTCCTGTGTTCATTTGAAGAAATATTTGCATCCATTTTGCTTGTGTATTTTATGAATTTGTGTTTTATTAGTCTCTTTTGTACGGTGAGTGGACACTACGCTCTGGTTTGGTTCTGGACTTGAAGTATAGCTGAAAGTGTGTTCTGGTCTGTTCTTGTGTTTTCATGTAAAAAGTGAATTAAAAGTCCACATTTAGACAAGAATGGTCCAAATGACCAAGAAGGTTTTTTAGGATACTTTGGGAGCTGACTTGCGTCTGTAAACTAAACTGAAAAAAATGTGTTAATGTTGTTGTTTTTTATGAAGAAATTAACTGTTTTATATTTAGAATATGAGACTGATTTGTCATGAATAATACCCACTTGAACATTTGTCTCTTTTTGAGTTTTGAACATGAGATGTAATTCATTTTGGAGGATACATTTTGGTCTGTTGCTGACACATTAGTTTGTCTAGAGGTAAAGTTATGGATCAGGCTGGTGCAGTTGAAAGCTCTGGAAAAGCTAGTAAGTGGACCTTTTGAGTTGAGACGTTGAAATGCACAGCTCGACCCTCTACATCTACTTTCTACTTTTATTTTGAAAAACCGTCCAGGTCAGGAAGAAGAGAGTTTGAAAAACGACAAACAGAGACGACGTCCTGCTGCTGGATCATCATCTGCCCGTGTCATCACGTCAGTTACTCCAGACGCCGTTTAACATCTTGTACCACCGAGGTTTCACTGTGATGTCAGTGTGTGGCCCGTTTCACCGCCCTCCCGATTCATGGCCTTTTCCATGATTTGGGGGGGGGGGCATCTCCAGCGCTCGGCCGTAAATCTGCCAAACTACCAGAGCATCTTCATCCATGACCGCCGCGGTGCCGCAGTCCAAAACATCTCCCCGACCGCTCGCTCTGGGCAGGTGCCAGTGATTTCAGGTCTGCTGAGATCATTAAAGGTATTAGTTACCCCCCCACCCCCCCACCCTCATTAAACATGCTGAATCCATTTGTTTAGCAAGCAGCTGAGGGAGCGATGGAGGAGCTCACCCAGGCTGGGGATTGATTTATTAACACTGATTTCGGCCTCGGAGACCGTCCTGATGATGATCGCTCCGCTTCAGGAATTTCAATGGAGACGAGACGCCTCACCTGCCGTGGATGGACTCTAATGGACGGTAATGTGAAGGACGCAGAATAAATCCATCAGTCAAAAGGCCAAATATTTCTGCCAAACTGCCAACAAATGTATGGAAGCCCAATGCTGTCAATACTGCCAGGAATAAAAAAGACAAGTCAAAGTGATAAGATACGAAATTATGAGACTTTAAGTCTTCATTTTGACTTTTTATCTTATAATTCTGACTTCTTTACATTGTGTTACGTTAGTTTCTCAGATTTTTATTAGTAGTTTCTCATAATTGTTACTCAGCAAGTTTTAGTTTTTTGTGATAAAGTATTGCTTTTACTACATCCTGTAAACAGACAAACTGCAGCAAGACAGATAAAGTATGTATGTATATATATATATATATATATATATATATATATATATATCAATAAAGTCACATCTAAACCCATTTAATACACAGAACAGCTGCAAAACTGAGGAAAATAAAAATAAAGTAAATCACAGGTTTGTCTTCGTTTAATTTTATTAATATGTCATTTAGACCAATTACTTATTTTTATTTAGTAAGTCAGAATTTTGATTTAGTTAAAATTATGAAATACTAAAGTAATCACTCTCATGATTGTTATGTTACATTAGGAACTCATAATTTTACCTTAGTATAAATATGAGCTAATATCATAATTTTACTTAATGAGATAAAAGTGAAAATCATGAAGTAGTCATTTATAATTTTGACTTAATATCTCATAAATTTTATGACTTCAGCATGAGTTTTTATTTATTTCCCTTCTCTTTTTGGCAGTAAAGGTCTTCCATATAAAAGTGGTGCGTCCATCTGGAGAAGGTGTTTACAGTTGGACTGTCAGGAGAGATGGTACGACATGAGCGATGAAACGCTATCTGCACGCTGCATCCGCAGATGTTTGTGCGATATTATCTTGGAGGGCTGGAGGTGCCCAGCTGTCTTTGCTGATTTTCTCTGCTCTGTTTCAGTCCAAGCTCTCAGATATGTTTTATGATGAATCTACATATTTCCTCTCTCCGGGGGGACACACATTATTGGGAAGCACTCGATCTCTGCCTCCATTTCCTGTCGGCTCTAATAGCTTCCAGGTGAGAGGTGTTCCTCAGCCCTCGCCTGGGAATGCTTATTAAAACTGTTTTCCTATTGATACAGTTGGTTTGATACTTACCAGATTTGACAAAGTAAAGATCTCATGTTTGGCGTAATATTACAAGGGAAACATAAGTGAGTTATTTGGCCTCGACGTGCTGGAAACGTAACGTTGTTAAAGCGCAGGCCCTGAAACCTGAAACGGGATCCCTCAGCCGCATTTGGTTTTCATTATTTTTTTGCTCAAAAAATTTAACAATAGCACCCAGGGATTAAGTCATGGTGCAGGTCGCAGCCAAGCCAAACATCCTGCCTCCTCCAGAAAAATGAAGACAGATGAAGAAGGGAAGCAGGTGTAAAGTGTACTCTGGTGCTTCGCCTTTTTGTCCTCTCCGGGAGGTGTTGTGCTAAAAGTCTGTCCTCCAAAAACATCTCGCGGAGCTCCGAGGAGGAGGAGGAGGAGGAGGAGGAGGAAATGAAAACAAGAGTTCAGGACGTTTTCTATATTCCTGCACATACTGAACACTGTTCATGGGAACTGTTAAAGGATCTGATGGTGTGTTTAACGGGAGGTGGAGCAGTCTGCACCCGCCTCTGTATTTATTAGGGTTGGTTTCCTACCTGTGTGTGTGTGTGTGTGTGTGTGTGTGTGTGTGTGTGTGGTATAAATGTGTGTTGTATGCTTATTTATGGTCTGCACTGTATGTGAGGGACAGTTATATCTTATTTTATACTGCATTGTATATTTGAATTTTAGATGTTTGTGTTCCTAAATTGAGGGTGACTTGATGTGAATGTGCAGATGACAATAGAGACTGTGCTGTCAATAAATGAACAAATCTTTTCTACTGATCGTTGTTCAGTATTTACTGGTACGTAACGCCTCCAGGAAATAGCCACCTCCTCACACTCTGAAGTGTAACACACACCAGGTGTGTCGCACAGCGCTGCGTCACTAGACGTCATTCATTCAGAAAACATTCAAATGTTTGTTTTTTGTTTGTTTTTTGTTTGAGACTTTTTACAGTTGGACCTCCGTGTTCAGTTCGTCAGCTTGAACGTGTTTCAGTCTGAAGTTTGTCAAATTCTTCCTCAACAGATTGATGAAGTGAGTTTTCCTTCAGTCTGAAGAAGCGTGGAGAGATCGAACGGCACCTGAGACGGACAAAGGTATGTGACAAAGAAATGTGTGTTTGTGATGAATGACAAACAAAAATCAGTTGTGACTGAGTCCAGGTGAGTCCAGGTGGATCAGGTGCAGGTTCATATTGTTTGCATTATATACTTTAAGTAGATTATAATTCATTTTGTCACCTCTCACTCAGTTTGTACATGGTTCAGACAAAGAATAAAAAATAAAACAAGAACTCAGTAACTAAAAGAAAATAAATAAAAAATAAAACTATAAAAGTAGAAAACAGTCACATTTAAATATCTTACTAAAAGTCTGACCCCACTATATTTCTATATTTCTGTCTCTAAACATTCTCGACATGTTGCAGTTCATCCCCTGAACGTCTTCACCAAATTTTAGGTAATTCTGTAGTTTTTATCAAATAGTGCATTTGTTGGGGACTATTTTCAGTGGCGGATGACTCCACAGGTGGTGCTGTGAGTATTTATTTCTATGAACAGTAACAGTGAAGCGTTACACGTCAGTTTAGTCAGAAACATCTTTTAGCAGCTGCGGAAATTAAAGTATGAAACGTTTTTGATTGACAGCTTCTCCTGGATTCATTTTAAGTGTGAAACCAACAGTTGAACCTGACGAACACTGAGACTGATCAGGTAACAGCTGTCACACCTGTCAGAGTGAGTGTGTGTGTGTGTGTGTGTGTGTGTGTGTGTGTGGAAGGTCACTATAAACAGTGTCGATGTTAATGTCGTAAAATAAACATTTTCACTCTGATTTATTCTTCAGAAGTGATGAAGCTGAGGCAACAACATGGAGCATTATTAAAGACAAACTACTGAAGAGACTCATTAAGTACTTTGACACTTATTTTCTGGATTCATTGTTTGATACATAAAATGTCAAAAAATTGTATTAAATGCCTTCTGTACACCTCCAGACTACTACAGAGTTTATCTGATCACACCTGTCTGACTGTACCTGAACCTGGTCTTTCAGAATCCTGACTGTACCTGAACCAGGTCTGTCAGAGTCCTGCTGAACTCTGCAGTAGGTTTCAGGCGTCCCTCCTGGCGATGAGGAAACGGCTGACCCTGTCTCTGAAATATTTTCTCTTTACTGACGGAGTCGAGGTTGAGCAACACATGGTTTCGATGGGCCCACATCAGATTTCCAGTCCTCATCCAGAACCTCGTCCTTCCCAGGAAACACGGCTGGCGAGCGTGAACCTTTGGACGAGTGATTTACATACCTTCTCCAGCTCCGAGCCCAGTTGGCGAGGGCTCCGGTGTCATCGCGAGGGCCGGGCCCGGGGCTTTTCCTGTGTGAGATGACTTACAGTCCCCCCGTCAGTCCTGACCACTGCTTTATAATAACACACACACACACACACACAGAATCACTGCAGTAGTATCACAATGACATCATCACCTCACAGGAAATGGTCTAATTCTTTAACGTTTAGGAGCGCAGATGTATGGAGAGCAGCAGTGACATAACGTCACTTAACTCCATTCCTCGCCCAAACCAAACACACCTGCACCGACTCTGTACCACCTCTTCCTCTGACTGATTAAAAAATATTTCAACTATTCACGAAGCCAAAACATCAGCAGCTCTGAGCTGTTAAAAAAAAGATCTTTTTGGCCTTCCCCCCTCCTGTAGCTCTCAGCAGTAACTTCATCCCACTGAGCCCGAGAGGTGAAAACAATGAATCAGTCATTCCATAAATTTACTCTTTTCAGCACCCAATACACTTTGTTTCCTCAACCTAGTAATTAATATCGCCAAATTATTTAATTTGTGTCCCCAACTCGTTTCCTTGTATCATTAATGCTGTGTCTCAAATCATGTACTCCCGTCAGTACACTTACATGCAGTACACTGTGTACACTATGTACTGACTTGTGTAGTGTGTTAATTTTGACAGGGTAGTGTCGTCCCAAATCGAATACTGCTGTTGTGCGCTTACTGGAAATGACGATCGCAACCTTTGACCTCGTCTTCTTCTTCTTTTTAATGACGGATTGCAGCCGGGCGGAGCATTATCGCCAACATTTACCGCGATTGCCGCACGCCGAAATATCTGCCAGCATGTTTGCTCAATTAAATTAAAAATGAATGAAAAATGAACGTGCTTTTACTTTTAGCCGTAACAATCGCAACCGCGGCCGCCGTTGTCATACGTTGGTGGTCCTCCCCTTCCGCTATGTGGCCAAGATGACGACCGTTGAGGGTGAGAAGTGTGCAGCGTTCCACACTTAACTTTCTGACCGTTATGAGTTAAATACCATCCGGGTACTTATAGTGCTGCATTTTGCCATACTTACCAGTGTGAACGCACTTATGCACTCAAAATACTAAGTGTAAGTACAGAAGTACGCGATTTGAGACACAGCGTATATCCATCTCATGAAGTGGACCAACGAAGAAGAAAAACATTTTCACTCATAAACTGAAAACCTGGAAATGTCAGGAGCTCCTGAACACACCGTTAGGTTCGATCTTCAGGTGCTCTGAAGGACACACCTGCGTGGGCCGTCCCTTGAAGGATCCGGCCTCTAAATTCAGTTGGTTCTTTTTACCTGATGGTGAGTTCACAGTAATGAAGTCTCAGAATCAAACAACCAAATGCAAACGTAATCCGTGTCACTGAAAATAATCTGTTGTATGATGAGACGACGCTCTGGTTGAAGTTTGATTAGGTTTAGGGAAACATTGCATTTGGGTTAAAAGAATTACTTCGTTAAGTTCAGTGGAGCTTCGTCGTCAAGGTTACAATAATAAACACGTGGTGAAGGTGAGTGAACGATGGTGAAAAGAAACCAACGTTGGCTGTTTGTAGGAAACCGTATCCATCGAAATGTGTCCAAACTGTTAACAGCACTTCTTCTTCTTCTTCTCTCTGTGAATGTGAGTCGGTTGGTGTTGAGCTCGGTCTGGCAGCTGCAGGGTAGAGTTTGGCCGAGGATGTGCGGACTCAGGGAGGGTTGGAGCTTTTTTTGGGTGTTTGCTGCTGCAGCCTCGGGCGATGCTCTCCGCTAACGAGCGCTGTGTATTCAAGAAACTGCCTTCACAACTCATCAAGGTTGGTGCTGACGGTGGAGGGAAAGTTAATTGTGCCTGTAACGGAGCCTCAGCAGGCCAAATGCTGCCAAACACCCCCACCCCCAACCCTCTACCCCCCCATCTCTGCTGCAGACTCTGATACTGACCTGTTCTGGTCCTGCACGATGGAAACCAGACTTCCTGCTCAGGACTGCGGGCCTGATAAAGACCACTGTTGACCTTCAGACTTTAAAAAGCACTTATCACACTTTCTCTTTGTCTCTCAGCGTCAGGGATCGTAGAGGACGGAGCGGTTTCAGTAACTGCAGGTCTGCTGAAGGACCTGGTTTTTATTCATCCTGGCCTGTTGATGGTCTAAACTGCTTTTTGGTGGTCATGGGTTAGAACTGTACCATGTAAACACTGGTTTTACATCTGAGACTCTCGCATTGATCATCGACCTTGAACACATTCCTGCACAGAAACAGTCTTCACAACAGGAGCAAGCTTTGTTGAAAGCCAAGTTTGTCAAAGTTTGACATTTCTTTAAATCCCCAAAGACTCTTCTGTCCTGGTTCCAGACCTCTGAGCCGCCGCCCACGTGGATTCAAACAAGTCTGGTGTTGTGCTCTTTGACGGCCGTTTCCTCTGTTGGAAAAACAATCGAGCCAATCAGTGCTTTTTTGACGCAGCTGTGAGTCGACTTTCAGAAATAAAAACTCTTGACTCGACATGTTTCTTTGATCGACCTATACCTCATTCATCACCTTTACCTCCACACCCACCTGTGCACCTGTTTCCAGTATCCTAATCAGCTCGCCAACATATAAACCACTGTCAGGTTACCTGTTCCTCGGACTGAGATACTGTACCTTAATATACTTTCAGGTTTTGGCTGTTAAACAACATTTTTAATGTTTTCAACTTTGACATTAAGCAGATTTTACAGGAGAGCAGTTTCACTGTACAAACTTTGATGCTGCAGACGTCATCAGTTCATAAAAACTCTACATGGATACACATGAAAGCATAATAATTAATCAAGAATATTGAGCGCACAAATAAGAGAAGTTGAAGGAGCAGTCCATCTGTAAACTTGTGTCTCTAAAGGTTCAGGATTGTGGGTTTACAGAAGGATTCCTGACTGTCAACACAAACCTCCATCTAAACCCTCCTGATTCATCTCCTCCATACAAACCGTCACGTTGTCCTCAGACGTATTTCTCTCTTTATCCCAGCTGATGGTTTTACCTGCTGCAAAGCTCTCGCTCCGACTGAAGGATTGCTGCTTTGGCTCCGAGCTGCACCGATTGATTCACATCAGCTCGAGTCCAAACGTCAATCAGAGCTCCGTCTTCACGATCCTCCAACAGTTTCATCATTAACTGTAATCTTTGGAGGTCGTTTGGAGAATATTTCTGCCGGATGAACGATGTTGGAAAAGTTTGGTAGTTTAAGAAACTCGAGATGAAACGTGAAACATTCTCTGTCCAAAACCTGAAGACTTCCACCTCCTCCAGTCTTTACTGACTGTTTCCCTCGCCTGCATTTATCTGACAGCTGGAGTTTCTGGTTACTGAAGAGATTCAGTTTTATCATTCAACTTTTATTCTGAAAAACTGCCTTGTTTCAGCTCAATGACACATTTTTGTTTTTAAACCATGAAAATCCCCAAAACTGAACAAACAAGCTTCAGTCGACAAATAAAATAACTCGATAAAATAACTAACTTTGAAAAGTATTTAAAGTTTTAATGAACCAAAGGAGTTCAGTTCTTCCTCTTTGGATGAACTGAAATCAACTTTTCCTGTTTATTGTTTATAGTTTAACTGCTTTCAGCGCTTACTCTTCAGCTACTTTCAACAACTCAACTGCCTACAGGGATTATTGAAATTAAAATTTCAAATGCTTACAGCAAAAACACTTACATCCATTTACAGGGTTTCTGCAGGTTTCAACAAGTTCAAGACTTTTTAAGACCATACTGGCAAAAAAAAATGTAAGAAGGATCTGAAGGAATATCGGAGTCCCAGAATTACTTATTACGGTGGTTATTGGTTTCATATTGGCTTTGTTTTGTAGTTTTGTTACAGCGTGACCAATACAAATTTTCTCCCAAAACACATTTAAAAGCGAGACTGAAGTTAATGCTTATGCTTAATACTTTACTTTAAAAGTAACGTTCAAAGTAATCCAATTAATCCAATTAAAGACCTGTCAAAATCATATTTAAGACATTTTAAGGCCTAAAATTCGGATTTTAGACTTTTTAAGGACCTGCAGAAACCCTGTTTTAGTGATTCAACTCCCATTCAACATGACACACGCAAACATTTTAAGACATTTTAACCTTAAAACATCAGACGTGACGGCTCCGAGTTCAAGCCAAATGTAATCTTTATTAGACTGTTTCTGTACAAAAAGCACTGGATCACAGGAAAAACCAACCAAAAGAACCAAAAACATGCATCTATTTACAGCATGGCCAGAGACAGGGAAAGAAAAAAGCCGGGGGTGTCGCCCCCGTTTGTATTCTAAAGACATTAATTAAACATTGTGCTTTGATATACTTTGATGATATATTTCATATTTCACAAAGATGCAGTACCTCTGCCCTCTTTCACATTGAAGTAAAACATCGAAAAAAGTATACTTTGCAGTTTTTAAAACCTCGGCTGAAAACCAGGACGGTGAGAAGCAAACTTTCTACAACTGTGACCAAAACAAAAGTAAAATGAATTTTAGCAAGCTGTTGGAAAAGTGTTTCATGTTGGAGTGAGAGGTTCAGTGCGAGGTGTGACAGCTCGCTCTACAGGCTGGGTTTCATTAGCTTCATTGAAAAAATGGCTTTTCCTAAAGACACTGGACAGATGTTCAGCCGGACGCCAACACGACGGCGTCCGGGCGATGCTGTGCAGTGACTGCAGGTTTCTGTCAGTCCTGCTAGATTTGCATAAAGTCAAAAGTTGAATCCGTCCAAACTTCAGGTTCCTGCCCTCACCTCTGGGTTTTATTTCCAAAGACATGTAGAGATGCAGGTGGGTTTATTTTCAGGAGTTAAAGGGATGTTAGATCTTAGTTCTTGAAACTGTTTCTACAACAGTCCTTAATGTAAACTCTGTAAGTGCAGCGAATTCATCAAAGTTAAGATTAGGAGACGTTTTCTCGTAATTATCATGATGAGATTTGTATTTTAAGAGACAGTTTTCACCTAATTATGAAATACAGATCTTGTCACTGTAGGATAGTTTTGATGTAACTGTAAATGCAAGCTAATACATTTGTGATACAGATTTCATTATAGTGAGAAACTGATTTTGTAAATGTAAAGGATCTGTAATTATGAAATACTGGTCATCATATGAAAGTTTTCTTGTAATTATTAGATTTTGAGTTTTCATGTAGTTTCATGTACAGATCTTGGAGTTATTGTAACGTCTTGCTATTAGTAGATGCTTAATTATAATTATGGGATGTAGAAGTAATAATTACAAGATGACGTCTCCATTTTTTTTCTTTTCCTGAATGAGGTGCGCTTCTGTAGTAAATTCCTGGATTGTGTTGCAGTACCGTCTTTTGTGATTTGTTGGCGCTGTTTGACGCTACAACAAATCTGTGAACCTTTTAAAGTTTTTCACTGAAACCAACAGGCATTGCTAATGAAAGGCTAACCGCTAACGTAGCTTTTTCAGTTTGGGATCAGTGCTGATGTTTTTGTGCGGAACCTGAGGGACAAACGTTCGGTGCAAAAACATAAAGATTCTCCCAGTTTGATTGGAGAAGAGCTCGTCCAACGAAACAAATCACAAACCCAACAGAAACAATCTACGGCCGTTTGTTTTACAGATCTAAAACTGTCGTATAAAACAAAGAGAAGACTTTGTGTTGAAGTGTGGTCAATCGTAAGGCATCAAACACGACTTTTTGTTCTTTTAACTTTCCAGATTTTTCCACGGCGGCGCGGAAGACGAGCTTGCGTTACAGAACAGGAACACAGTTGCATAAGTAAATGATCCAGATTGTGTGCAACGACGAGAACAGCACCATCAACAACACCAACATTGATGGAAGTTTCCTTGAGATCAGTGACCCAAAAACTCATTTTCGGAGTGGTTTTAAAATCTGCTGCCTGTTTTTAAATCGTACAATCATTCTCACCAAAAAACACAGAGACTAGGGTCGGGTCTAATATTAAGATGGATAAAATATTGTCTTCTAAACACCGAAACCAAGAGATACGCTTGGTCCAAAAGTAAGAGTGGAGGAATATTATGACGATATAAGCTTCTGAAATATAAAACTTTCACATGACAAGGATTTTTGCCTTTTTCAGAACAAAACATATCGGTGCATATCGTTCTAGCTTTCATCTTTTTTTTTTACTTTTAGCTTTTTTTTCTTTTTTGCTAAGATGCATTGCTCTTATTAAGTGCCCCAACAAAAATAGTGCATTAAGAAATAACCATGATTATACATTTCACAATAATACACAAAGGACGAGAAGAACCAGGGGAAACACAAATGATGCTGTTTACAAAAAGTTAAATATCGTATCGGAAAAGCATTTTTGTACAAAAGTGATGAAAGCGTTTTTTTACCGTCCTGCTTTGAAAAACAGGGCGACCGTGTCATGACGTTTTTTTGTTTTTACAAAAGGGTTAATTCCTCTCACTTGTTCACTCTTTTTACAATATCTAAAAGGTATTAAGACATCAAATGTGTTTACATATATATTTGAGACTATCATTCAGGCCTAAATCACAAAAGGAACTCCCCAAAACATACTTTATAAATACATATAAAATAAGCACAGTCAGAAGAATAACAAGAGAATCTGGTACCTAAATGTGATTAAAACTGCTGCAAGCTTTTTCTGCTTAAACTCTACCACTCGACACACCCGCAAAACAGAACTATTGTACTGGAGTTTAAAATGAGAGTCCAAATAAAAAACAGAAAATAAAATAAAATAAAAACCTGTTGGGCTGCCTCGACTTTCTTCAGACAAATGTTAGCGTAACATTTCTCTCCTGCAGGACGTTTGTTCGTTCGTTCTTTCGTTTAGAAAATTACTGCATTTCCCTCCTTTTTAGAATATGAGACACAAACATTGTTAAAAGCTATGGTACAGAAAGGAAAACGCTAGAAGACGTGATATTTTATCAGGAGTCTGGTCCTCTGGGGTTTGTGGGAATAGGGGGATTTTGGGATTTCTGATTGAAAACCCATCAGATCCGTAAACCGTCTGACGGTTTTTCCAGATCTGAAAAAAGGTTTGAAGAGTTGGATTCTTCCTGGTTTCTGGACTTGGTCCGACTCGGGGTCATTGTCCACAGAGAGCTTCGGATCCCGCGAGAACCAATCAGAGGCTTTAGAGATCTTCAGTTAGTATTTATTTATTTTCATGCGACTGAAGGAATATTTACTGAAGAGACTGATGCCACGTAGTGCAGCTCGTTCCTTTAACACAACCTGAAAACATATTTAACCAGATATAGTTAAATACTCTGTGTTTGCGGCTCGTTGGTGAACTTTAAAGGACCGCACCGCTGCTCTACATGTTCGCCCATTTACTTCACAAGGCTCATCTGCAGAGACTCGCTTCAGTCTTCATTTACTGTTCTCTCAGTTATTGTTGCACATTAGAAAGTGCAGAACGAGTTGAAGTCTGAACTTTGTTATCGTGCAACAATAACATCACAGTGAGAAAACTAAAAGTCAACATCATTTCATAGAGACAAAGTCAAAGCAGTGGCTGCCTGCAGGAAGGAACTAAAAGTCTAAAAACTGACGGTAAAACACAGAAACGCCGCTGGGCTTCTTTAACACACCAGTGTGTTTGCAAGTTTTACCTCCTTAATTATGAAACATAAAGACTATTTTTGATCATTTTAATGCTGTTTGAACGTGTTCCTCGTACTGTTCAGGTCATCCATTGGCGTCCACTCATTTCAGTATGATGTGAATATTAATTAGCAGTGTTGAAACGTCCTTATCTTGTGTAATCCATTAAGACGTAATGTTCCTTCTCGGTGCTGGACTCTGCTGGTCACTGCAATTAACCCTTTTGTATTTTTAGATTGTTTTTATTTTTAGTCAAAGTTACATTATTGTTATGTTTTATAATGTAGTTTATCTGTTGATATTTTCAAATGTAATCTAATAAGAAATGTTTTCATTTTTTAGTCTGACAGAAATGAAGAAGAAATATCTTGAGCTCTCATTCTGTTCCAGTCTAAAATGTATTTAATTATTGTGTATTTTATGTATTTATTTACAGGGACAGTGCACATTGATCCATTGATCGACATTACTGTAAATTTCAAATGTGGCCTCACCAGTCAGGTTCAGTTGGGTCGGGTCGTTAATACGTGACTACAGGTCAGGTTCTGGTTCCATGCAGAACTCCATTTAAATAACGATCGATTTTTAAAAGTCTGCACCGCAGTAAAAATAATGTATCTTTGACAGAAAAGAATGCAGACTTAATGTTCACTGTCTGCTTATTGATTTCACATTATGTGGAAACGAGTGAAGCCGGTGGAGACCTGGAACGATAAAAAGAAGATGGTTTACGAAATGGTGAAGATTTGTGATTCGCACTAAAAGGCTAAAACATGGAAGACCACTGGAGCGGCCCTTTAAATTGAACCCTAATCAAACCTCATTGGCTCATTATCAATGAGGTCTGACCCTCTCTTGGTGATGTTGCTGCGGTGACCAGAAGCTCGCGGTGGACACGCCCCCTTCCTGTCTCACAGTGCTTCAAACTGGTCTGAGACCTGTTCAGCCTCCACAGACTTCTCAAGTCAAACTAACCTGTTTCAACAACACTCACACCACATGCAGCACTGCAGACACCTGTCCCCCCACCCGCAGTTCACTCTTCACAGCCGTGACCTTTGACCTCCTCTGAGGTGGAGCCACTGCAGACGTCGGAGAAGACATTTCCTGTTTGGGGCTGTCCGACTGTAACGGTCTGCGGTGGCTTCAGTCGTCACACAGCGAACACGAAGACGTCGACCAGCGGTAAAATAACGAATCGATAAAGAGTCAAACTTCTTCTGCTGCTGCAGTGATGCATTCTGGGTCAGTCGGGGTCGCTCGGTCTGGGGGATGATGGGAAGGAGGTTTAGCTGTTATTGTTGTTGTTGTGGCATTTCAGGTGGGCGGGGCCAACAGCGCTGGGGGGGTTCGAGTGGGGGGGGGCTGATGGTATCTGGCGGAGAGTCCTCCTCACATGGGCGGCACGATGAGACCTGCCATCGCTGCAAGACGACACAAACAGATTCAGTTACATTCAAACTGAGGAACAAACGAACAGTCGAGACGTTTCTGAAAGAGTAAGATAAATTCATCTCTGATAGATTATTGGCCGTTTCATCCAAATTTCTATCATATTCATCAGAAGGAATCGTCCTAAAAATGTAGTTTCCTTTAAACGAGTGGGCATCATATCAGTGTGTGCAGGTTTTACCTCCTCGTTCTGGTCTCCTGCTGGTTTCCACCATCAGTTAACAGACTCATAAACTCAGACTTACAGCAAGTTTTAACATGACTGTCGATTATTGAGCGGCAAAAGTTTAGTTTCCTTTAAACGAGTGAAACATCTTCAGCGTCTGTATCTTTGAAGAAGTCAGAATAAGCGAGCCTGTTTGTCATGAGCCCAGCCGTCAGAGTGCTGTCATGAAACTTTACTTTTGTTTTTAAGAGCCGGCTTCACATTGATCATATGGAAACAATGACAGCATGCCAGTTTTTCTAAACTATCTAAAATAAGTGGCACATTTAGCCTTTTCTATCTTCAAACATCAGCATGTGAATATTAGAAATCTATATGTACTGACTGTGGGGTCCCAAAGGCAGACTGCTGCACTAGAATCAGGAGAAATTTTAATCCACGAAAACTCTTGAAACAATTGAATTTTAGAAACAGGTTTAAATAATTAGTTTTGTTTAGAGAAAATCAAACTTTCAGGCTTTACCAACAGGCCAAACTGACATGATAATACAGATATTTCAACAGTGTTAAACATGAATAAAAAGCTCTTAAACTTTATAGACTGGAATCAACGCCAGAGTTCTTATAATTTATGACACAAGAAATATCATAAACACGTCTCTCTGCTTAATTTGATGCCTTATTGGCCAATAATACACTTTCAAGTTTCCATCAGTCTTTTTAATTTTGACTCTTTCACAAAATAAATCTCCATGTTACCAGCAGGTGTTAACAGGGAAGCTTTCTGAGCTGCAGTGAGAACATGTTTCACCTGTTATTCATGAAAACTCACACCTGAACTTTTGGATTTGTTTTGAAACGGGTTGAATTATTAGACTTATGTTCCAGAATCAACTTCCCAAAAAGTGCCAGCAGTTATGGATCAACTTTGACCTTCGAGCAGGTCTTCACTCGTAACAAATACAGGTTGATTCTCTTTACAGTGACGCTGGACGTCTGTCTGTGTGTCCAGGTGGGACAGCAGAGGACGGGGGTGCTGACAGGCGGGAGGGGGGGTGGGATGCTCACCCTGGAGGTTGCCGTTGGTGGTGGTGCAGGTGGGGGGCGGGGAGGTCTGTGGCCGCACGACAGGGGCGAAGGCGCTCTTCTGTTTGACTGCAGAAACCATATGGACAGGAGAGAATGAATAAGGGCCTATGGGAGCAGAGGAAGAGAGAGGAGGAGGTGAGGAAGACGAGGGGAGGCAGGAGGGGGAGGAGGTGACGGTAACGAGCAGGCAGACGGACAGAGGAGGTGAGTGATCGCATGGAGGTGAATCATGCAGGGGGGGGGGGGGTTGATGAAGAGGAGGATGAGGAGGGGTAATGGGTCCCTGCCTCAGGTCGGGCCGAGGTCTGACGAACCAACATGCTCCGAACACAAACAGCTGCACATCTGGCAAAGTTGATCCATAACTTTAAGGACTTTTATTGTGAAAACCAACCTGATCCAACCTGAGAGCAGCAGCAGCTTCCTCCACACACACTGCACAGGTGTGTGTGTGTGTGTGTGTGTGCATGTGTGTGTGAAAACCCATCGATTGTTCTCCTCGTGTGTCTTTTGTGTTCTACCACTGATTCTGGTTCAGATTAAAGGAACACTTTAACATCGTCTGAAATCCTCTTCTTGTCTTTCTGTCAGACACCAGACTGATGTCCATCTGACTCTCTGTGTGTAGTTAGCCTAGCTTAGCATAAAGACTGGGAGCAGGGGGAAACAGCTAGCCTGGCTCTGTCCAAAGGTACACCAACAGCTCTACAGCTCACTGATGAACATGCTGCATGTTTGTGGCTTCAGGTGGAGCTACGTGCTGAAACTAAAGACTCTGAGATGTTGGCAAATACCGTTTACAGAGAATATAGTCGATTTTTTAGACCATAATAAAAACAGGGTTCGTGCAGCTTTTTAAGAGTAAAATTCAAAATCTTTTAAACGAATGAGACGCAGCATGTTGATCAGTGAGCTTTAGAGGTGCTGATGTATTTTTGAACTCTGGACAGAGCCAGGCTAGCTGTTTCCCCCTGCTTCCAGTCTTTATGCTAAGCTAGGCTAACTCCAGCTCAGTACTGAACCCACAGATACGAGACTGATGTCCATCTGAACGTCTGACTCTGAGATAAAGAGAAGAAGAGGGTCTCACACGATGTTGTTCCTTTAAGAGCTTCCACAGAGTTTATGGAGTGCAGTGAGTCTGTAAATGATTCAAGGACAGCATTTGAAAATGGAACTGTAAAATGAAACGGGGGAATGTAAATGTGATTTATCACTTCGTGCCAACAACTATCAGTCTGTCCTGGATCGCTGCTTCTTCCTCCTCACATTTCCTCTCTTTTCTTGGCTCCTTCTTGTTGTTTTTCTTTTTCCAGCAGATATTAATGGATGCGGCCCAAAGCGTGAATGCATGAATGCATGAAGGATGCGGTGAGGGTGTTAGTGGGGTTAGTAGAGGAGGAGGGGGAGGGGAGGGGGTGAGGAGGAGGATGGACAGCGGGACAGTCGGAGGAGGGAGGAGGTGAACAATGCGTGGCGGTGTTCAGTCGACACACACACATTCAGACCCTCGGCGGAGGGAAACTGTAGCTCAGCCAGGCGAGATGTGAGCCCACCTTTTGTTTAGTCGCCAGGGACGACAACATCACCTGGCACGGAGACGCAGTCTGAGCTCGCTACCTTCTAAACGAGTCTCGCTGAGACTCGCTGAGCTCTTTGATACAGAAGCCAAAACAATGGAGCGCTCCCCGCGGGCGAGTTTAGACTTTACCGGCCTCCAAAACACACCTGCGCCTTCCAAGCAGCAGCTCCGACTCCAGGCGAGTTAATCAGAGCCGAGCGTAAAGTTTCAGAGGAACAACGGAGCCGACTGAAAACTACTGAAGCATCAACTCATCTCCTGCAGCGGGAAGCGCTTCACCTTCATTCACTTTCATTATTCTGTGCACCACAACTGCGACTGTTCATCACCTGCATCAGTCGAGACCCTCGACAGGAAGACAAGAAACAACAACTACTACATATATCTAAGAAGTATTTCAGTTTCAGCTTGAGTGTCTTGTGTTCCAGGTCTCAATATAACATCAATGTCATGATTTAAGACTACAGCCAGACCACTACAGGATACTGATGTTTGACAGTTTAAAGATTCTGATATATCGGCCGATCTTCATTTTCTTTACACAACTCAGAAATAAACGAAATTTAATTTAAGGTTCCCAATTAGATTTTCAACAACTGTGACCAGGAAATGTGCTGAGCACAACATTTTACAGTGTAAAAACAAACTATAGAATTATTACACTGTTTCTAAACATATATTTGGGATTTCTATACTTCATTTATTGGCTGACAGATGTGCTGATACCGATATATCAGTAATGAGATTAATATCGGTCGATTTATTGGCTTAAATTCTCCTATCCTGTCTTCCAGGTAGGGCTGGGTATCAAACCTCAACACTACTTGGTACCACCTGATCCATAATCATGTTTACTTATTCTATGATCAGATAGTCAAAGGTAATCGCTTTAATAGCTTTCAGTCGGATTAGCGTTCTTCCCTTCAACATTTCTCAAGCACCCAAAAAGCTCAAATCAGTGTCACTTTGTTAGTTACACATCAACTGACATAACTGACGCCGCTGTAGCGCAGCGGCTATAAGACATCAACCATGAACTGCAGCGTTGAATTTCCTGTCATCTTTTTATTATCACTATAAAAAAGGCAGGAAATTCCCCAAAAATACTTAAAAAAAACAAACAGTTGGACTGTTTCCAGCACTTTCACTTACTTAACCTTCAATTGACACATCAACTGCTTTCATCTTATACTTCAAACCCTCACAGTGCTTTGACTGAGACCTCAACTCCTTCAACACATCGACTGAAACTTCAGCTAAATGTGATGATTAACCTTCAACTGACATCCACTGCTTTCATCACTTACACTAACTTCAGAGCTTACACTTGATCTGACACCTCAACTCCTTTCAATGCTTATAGTTCAAACCCTTTAACTGACACTTCATTTCCTTCAGTGCTTCCACTTCAACGTAACTTTCATACAACATTTCACAATCAAATAATTTACATTTTGAAACATTTTAACTTGTTTCAAATGTTTCACCCACAAGTTTTCAGTTGTCAACCAGAATTTTCTTCACAAAATGTAGCTTTTAGCTAATTCAGTCGATTGTTCTGCAAAATGATAAACAGCGCAGTGTGCTTTGCACAAAACTCCTTTAGATTTCAGCCGCTCTCAGGCTAACTGCCTTTCAGATGGATGAGGTTTGGTCTTTTTAAGTGAAATGTTTAATTGACTCACTTGCGTAAGCAGAGTTGGTGGAGCCATTGAGGAAGCTGGGGGATCCAGGTACGCCCAGGTTAGTCATCCCCGCTCCGTATCCGTTCATGGTGGACGTGATGGTGTTGTAGTTGGACTGCTGAGGCGTGGAGCTCGGCACGTAGCCGCGAGGAGACACGCTGTTCGAGTTACGGGAGTAACCTGCGAAGAGGAAACATGACGGTGTCAGAGAGGATGAGATCAGTTCTTCTTCATGCATTTATAAACCTGCAGTATCCTGAACCAGCTGGGTTCAGCTGACCATGAAATATAACCAGACTGTGGTGACGGGAGGGATAGTGGACGTCTTACACTTTGTGATATGTTGAAGAAAACAACTGAAAACGGTTGAAAATGTTAAAAACACACGAGGTTTGAACGAGTTCATGTCATCTAGTTCAGAGGTTCTGTTATTTTAGAGACTTTCTACTTTCTACTCTGCATTAATCTGACGGCTGCAGTCACTGGGTGAACGTATGAAATATAAATGAAATAAAAAGAAAATATATTTACACATAATACAAAGAGAGGTGCAAGTTTCAAATGATGAAATAAAGTGCAGGATACCAGTCACCAGGTTATAAATTAAAACGGCAGTTTTTGCTCTGAAAAACAGCCTTTTTTCAGCTTAATGTCACTAAATATTATCTAAAAGTCTTTTAAGAATTTTAGAGAATTAATCAACCTGAAGAAGATGCTTGTACTCTTTAATAACAGATGTTAATGTATCAGTATGATGCAACAACTCTTTTCCACCACAAGAACTTTTCTAGGCTCCCAGGAACTTTTCTGGTGTGTTTCGACTGGAGAAGCCAGGGTCTAAATTTAGTTCCTGAGCCCCCCCCCCCCAAAAAAAAACAAACTTAATGTTGATTGAACTGATTGTGTACTGGGGTAGAAACAAACTTTATTATTGGACTGATGTCTGATCACAGTTCTTCAGATGTGGTGTAAACGTAATCAGGAATGCACAAAAGGGACTCTTTCTTCTTGTCAGAGGTCTGAAACAGACCTGCAGAAACTAGCCAAACCCAACATGCGTTAATTAATTAATTAATTGTTTTTAAAAGAACTGATCCAAAAAACACACGAGGATAATTAGAACCGATCCAAACTGTGTTGGACCTGAACAAACATGTGCACTGTGCAGTACATGTCACACAAACTCTCTGTCCGCCTCATAAACACGTTCTTCTCCTGTGGTGATGATGACAATGATGATGACGAAGACGCTCCACCTGATCAGAGCCAATAAAGTACTCAGGTTCAGGGTTGAGTCGTGGTTTCAAAGAATCCAGTCGACTGATGACGAACTCCGGACTGTTTGTTGAAATTTGGTGTAAATGAAGTTTTGAGTGCTTCTTCTGTCAGATATGTTGGAGAGTGTGTGTGTGTGTGTGTGTGTGTGTGTGTGTGTGTGTGTGCGTGCAGGACCGTCTCCTCTAAATCTTGTTGACCTCCTCGCTGTGACCTCAGCGGTGACATCATCACGCCTGTCGCTGCTGCTCTCCTGTTACCGACGGCTCTCCTCCCCACAGGCGAAGTCTGCCCTTCATCTCTCACCTCGCTGCTGCGCTGCACTTACTTTAACACCCCCCCACCCCCCCCACGCTCCCGTTGATTGACTCTCATCCAAGATGCATTGAATACCAATGTTCCCTGCAGCACTCAGCCGACCTTTAACCCCCTCATGAGGCTCCCGAGTTCCCACCGACCCCGGGCTGAGCTCGCTGAGCAGAGCCAACAGTGTGCCAAGTAGCACATTACAGCTCACCCCCCCTTCAACACCCCCCTACCCTCCACCCTCGTCCACTTTCCCCCACTTCCTGGTTCGGGCCAACGCAATTCCCAGCAGGAGCGGCTGATGGAGCGCTGCCCGGGGACGAGGAGGGCGAGGAGAGCCGGCGATGGGAAACACATGTCGAGGAGAACAGTGCAGGGAGCGGTCGAGAGCTGCAGCACGTCACCACTCACACTCAATGTCAGGATTGTTCTTTAATAACAAAAAAAAAGAAGAAACTCTTTAACAAATGGACCCTGTATTGAGTCATATTTGTTTTGGTGTGTTGGCGCTCCCTGCCCGTCCTCGTCCACAGCAGCGTGGGAAGCAGATCACATCCTTCGACCTCACACTGACGCCTGAAATGGAAACGTGTGTTCGCTGCAGAGGCAGATTTTAGGAACAGTTGGGTTTCATTGTGAGCTGCTGATTAACTGGTTGACTGACAGTTTGGTTTCACTGAGTAAACCGTCAAACACCGAAGAACTCCCTGCAGGGGGACCACTTGTTCCACAGCTTGTAACCATGAACTGGTTTCTAATTAGAAACTGGACTTTAACAGCTGTGACGGCCGAACCTCCCTGAACACATCACATCATTTACAGTTTTCAGTGCTGAGTTCAGGCGTCACGCGATGGTTTTCAGTCAGGTGTCATCGAGCTGCAGACTGGAGCTCTGAACCTGTTATCTTCTAATTATGACTTCCTGTTTTCCAGAAAATATTATTCTTGACCTTCAAGACAAATATCTGTGGCTCAATATTCTGAACTCAAGGTTTTTCAGGAGCTTTCAACCATATCCCAGTGCCTTCTTCAGCGACAGGAACTTCCATATGTGACCACCTTTCATCCTGTGACTGAGGCTTCATCCTGCTTCACCTGAAGAAGGCTGTGAAATACAGTCAAGCTCCAGAAAAAAGCGAGTAATGTTTGACCCCAGATTAATAACTCAGATTTTGCTGCTGCCATAAAAAACATAAAAAATCAGTGCGGAGGTGACAGCAGCGTCCAGTTCGGTTTGCTTTACGTACTCGTAGCCCTGTAAGCTCTGTCTCCACCACCTCCACCCGTCAGCTGTCAAAGAGAAGCAGAAGCATGAAGACAAACTCCAGAGGAAGAAACTGAGGACTAAAACTCTTCGTTCTTCAGGAGGATGACCTGACGCTGAGCAGGCCGAGCTGCTCTGAATTAGCGCCGTAAATTACTCTCCTCGTCCGTCTGATAAGGCCTGGGCTCGGGAGCCGCTGTTTTTATTAATGTTTTAATCATGGCGGATAATTGCGAGGGGCACAAAGAGCTGTTTCATACTTCATAACAGCAGGGAGGACGACGGTCAGATCCTTGGTGTAATGTTTCCGACCGGAGCGCTCAACGCACATAAACTACCGAGTTATGAATTTTCAGCGCGGCTGCAGCCTCGTTTCCCATGACCTCATAGATTCCTGTAAGGTGTTCGCTGCCGGGCCAATGTGAAAAGCAGACTATGGTTTAGTGGAGGGGTGGTGGTGGTGGTGGTGATGGTGGGGAGGGTGTCCGGGGAGTAAAAGCAGCTCTATCTGCTTCCTGTCGACGCGTGTTCACAAGCTGCTCGCTGCACGTTTTCCTGAAGCAGAACCGACTGCTGAAGGAAACACGGAGCTTTTCACTTAAAGTTGGCTGATATTCTTTAGTTTTCTTTCGCCGCTGAAAATAGGTGTTTGACGGTTTACTCAGTGAAACCAAACTGTCAGTCAACCAGTTAATCAGCAGGTCCTGTTTCTTTGATAAAAACTACAGTGAGCAGCTGTTTGAGGAAATTACTGAGCCTTTTTAAACATGAAACTATATATTTGTGAGGTGTTTTTAAAGATTTACGTCTTCAGACAGAAAATCAGACAGAAAGTCAGACAGGACTGAGAGACGGACTAACATGTTGTTGGTTTGGCTCTGCATGTGAGATTTGTTGACAATAAGAAAATATAGATTATATAAATGAAATGAAAAGCTTCACCATGGGACCAGAACAAGACCTGAACTGTCAGTGGGGGAAGAATAATCATCCTCAGATCATAAAAATCCTGATACTGGAGATGATTTGGAACAAAGACAACAAGAATGGATAAAAAAGAAAGACTGAAGGAGGAAAGTTGTGTCTAGATTATATTTTCTAAAACTCTTCTTCGGAGGTTTGAAAGAAATGTTTGATTGATGATTTCTGCCGTCAGTTGATTTAAACAAACGTTAAAACTCTCAGAAGAAGAAAAGTGATCTGAGCCATAAAGATGAAACCAGGAAACCCAGAGAGACTTCACAACCAGAACCAGCGTCTCATCAGGAACCAGAACCGTCAGGAGGGACAGAAATCAGAGACAGAAATCAGAGACAGAAACCAGAGAGACAGAAATCAGAGAGACAGAAACCAGAGAGACAGAAATCAGAGACAGAAATCAGAGAGACAGAAATCAGAGAGACAGAAACCAGAGAGACAGAAATCAGAGAGACAGAAATCAGAGACAGAAACCAGAGAGACAGAAACCAGAGAGACAGAAACCAGAGAGAAAGAAACCAGAGAGACAGAAACCAGAGACAGAAATCAGAGACAGAAACCAGAGAGACAGAAACCAGAGAGACAGAAATCAGAGAGAGAAATCAGAGACAGAAACCAGAGAGACAGAAACCAAAGAGACAGAAATCAGAGAGACAGAAATCAGAGAGACAGAAACCAGAGAGACAGAAATCAGAGACAGAAATCAGAGAGACAGAAACCAGAGAGACAGAAACCAGAGACAGAAATCAGAGAGACAGAAACCAGAGAGACAGAAATCAGAGAGACAGAAATCAGAGACAGAAACCAGAGAGACAGAAACCAGAGAGAAAGAAATCAGAGAGACAGAACCAGAGAGACAGGAAACCAGAGACAGAAAATCAGAGACAGGAAACCAGAGAGACAGGAACCAGAGAGACACAGAAACCAGAGAGACAGAAACCAGAGAGACAGAAATCAGAGACAGAAACCAGAGAGACAGAAACCAGAGAGACACATAAAACCAGAGAGCACAGAAACCAGAGACAGAAATCAGAGAAGACAGAACCAGGAGGAGACAGAAATCAGGAGACAGAACCAGGAGGAGACAAGGAACCAGATAGAAAGAAACTGAGAGACAGGAAACCAGAGAGACAGAAACCAGAGACAGAAATCAGAGACAGAAACCAGAGAGACAGAAACCAGAGAGACAGAAACCAGAGAGACAGAAACCAGAGAGACAGAAATCAGAGACAGAAATCAGAGAGACAGAAACCAGAGAGACAGAAACCAGAGAGACAGAAACCAGAGAGACAGAAATCAGAGAGACAGAAACCAGAGAGACAGAAATCAGAGAGACAGAAACCAGAGACAGAAATCAGAGACAGAAACCAGAGAGACAGAAATCAGAGAGACAGAAATCAGAGACAGAAACCAGAGAGACAGAAACCAGAGAGACAGAAACCAGAGAGACAGAAACCAGAGAGACAGAAATCAGAGAGACAGAAACCAGAGAGACAGAAACCAGAGACAGAAACCAGAGAGACAGAAATCAGAGAGACAGAAACCAGAGAGACAGAAACCAGAGACAGAAATCAGAGAGACAGAAACCAGAGAGACAGAAACCAGAGAGACAGAAACCAGAGAGACAGAAACCAGAGAGACAGAAATCAGAGAGACAGAAATCAGAGAGACAGAAACCAGAGAGACAGAAATCAGAGACAGAAATCAGAGAGACAGAAACCAGAGAGACAGAAACCAGAGAGACAGAAACCAGAGACAGAAACCAGAGAGACAGAAACCAGAGAGACAGAAATCAGAGAGACAGAAACCAGAGACAGAAATCAGAGACAGAAACCAGAGAGACAGAAACCAAAGAGACAGAAATCAGAGAGACAGAAATCAGAGAGACAGAAACCAGAGAGACAGAAACCAGAGAGACAGACACCAGAGAGACAGAAACCAGAGACAGAAACCAGAGAGACAGAAACCAGAGAGACAGAAACCAGAGACAGAAACCAGAGAGACAGAAATCAAAGAGAGACAGAAACACGAACGGCATCGAAACAACAAAGAGCAGAAATTAAGAGTCAGGGAGATAAAATAACCCTGATGCAGAAAACAATAATGCTATCGTAAGGAGTGTGTGTATGTGTGTGTGTGTGTGTGTGTGTGTGTGTGTGTGTGTGTGTGTGTGTGTGTGTGCTCTGAACTTTATGACAAACATCTTTAATTTTGTGAAGCTGACGTCGACACTTTTCAAACTGCAGAGACGGTCTGTTTGTTGTATTCCTGCTCCTCAGAGACGCTGTTACACAGCAGGAAGACCAGGACCAGCACAGACCAGAAGCAGGAGAGACTAGAACCAGGAGAGACTAGAACCAGCAGGACCCTGCAAAACACTGATCACATGGCTGCTGCTACTGGTCTCTGCTGGTCGAATAAAGTGGACTCTACTGGACTCTAATCACGTCTGTTGGACTCTACTGGACGTTACTAAACTCTACTGGTGTCTCACTGTGACTCTGTTCTCTCTCCCGTATAACAAATGTGAAGTCATGAACAAAATTTGCACATCCATGCAATGTGAGTTGCACACCTGTAGAATATTTTCTCCCAAATATATATATATTTTTGGATATATTTCTATCACAAACACAAATCAATAGCTACAACTGCTTGAATCTGCCGCTACAACCCTCGAATGCTGTTTTTTCGCTCACAAATGACAAGTTCTGCGCGCTCTCACTTTTGCACCATATATCTCAGTAAATGTGGAGCAAAAGTGATTTGTGTACTTGTAGCATAATACATTGTAGAGCCAGGGGTCACCAGAAGGTGGCAGTAATGCAACGTCGTGGATGCCAACTGCCTGCCTTGGCACCCAAACAAGAAAACAACAACAAAAAATAACTCCATCCTCTTCGTTCCCTGTGACATCGCTGGAGAAAGAGCTTCTTCCCGACTCAGCAGAGGAGCTGGACCTGAGGTTTAATGTATGTTTTCTGATATCACCACCATTATACTTTGGTTTATATCTTAGGGGTTATC
This sequence comes from Macquaria ambigua, assembly GCA_008360985.2. Lineage (NCBI taxonomy): Eukaryota > Metazoa > Chordata > Actinopteri > Centrarchiformes > Percichthyidae > Macquaria > Macquaria ambigua. The sequence continues at coordinate 9,630 of VMKM01001791.1, read as the reverse complement.
TTTAGCAACTAGCAAGAGACGATTGGATAGCCAGCTAACGTAACAGTGTTAGCGTTAGCTAGCTTACCTTTCGAGAAGCAAGAGGAGCTAACCTAACCATGAAACCAACATAGCTGTAACATAGCAAGTATTTTTCTCTGTGACTTCAAATTTACTGTTACACATGTGACTATTTTCTACAACTACAAATTCCACTGTCACAGGTGCTCAGGTGTTTTGCACCAAATATACCTTCATAGTAAACCCTCAGCCCCCCCCTCAGAGGATTGTGGGTAGTGGCGAGCCCTCACCCTGGTCGGCCTGCGAGGCCTCGGAGATGTTGACGGCGAGCTGACTGCTGAACGAGTTCACTCCCATCATCCCTGAGTGAGCGGCAGAGCCGGTGAGAGACGGCAGCTGGTTGTGACTGCGGGGGACGCTGTAGAGCGCCTCGGTGAGGTCAGCCGCCCGCTTCAGGATGATCTCCTGCAGGGGTGGGGGGGTGAAGAGGAAAGAGAGACAGACAGCTATTAGGAGCTATTATAAGTCTGACGGGGGCCCGTCTGTGGACCCTTCACTGAGTTGTTCAGATATCTTTACTTGTCCACTCTCTGTGTGATAAATATTATTATTTTGTTAAACTGTATTTATGGTCTTCTTGTACAGATATAGTAATATCGTACAGTACATTCAAACCTACACACATATGTACAGACAAAGTATAATAATAATAATAACAATGTAAAATAAATTAAGAACAGAAGAAAAAAAGGTCACAGCAGATGTTTAACATAACAAACTGGATTAAAATAAAATGTGACATAATTATCAATTTCAGTCTCCTTCTTGAACTCTATTATGTTGTTTGTTGTCCGTTATTTTTATTATACTAAATATTCTGTCAAGAGCATGTTTTATTTAATGTACCAGAGGTAAGGACAAATAATATTACAGTATTTTGTCTGTGGAGAACGCACCGTGGCGTGGCCTCTGTATATGAGTCAGTGAACGCACCGTGGCGTGGCCTCTGTATATGAGTCAGTGAACGCACCGTGGCGTGGCCTCTGTATATGAGTCAGTGAACGCACCGTGGCCTGGTTCTGTTTAACACGTTTAATTTAACATAAGGTGATGTTAAAGCCCTGCAGGTAACCCCCCCACCCTCCAGCTGTGAGTGGGTTCAGTGGAGGTCAAAGGTCAAAGGGAAGCTGCTGACTCACCTGGTTGTTGTGTGGCATCCCATAAAGAGCCTCCACCAGGTCGGCTGCTCGCTTCAACAGCACCTCCTGACAGACAGACAGACAGACAGACAGACAGAGAGACAGGGAGGGAGAGACAGTTCACATTTAATTTAGAAAAAACAGACTGAACACTCAAACTGTAACTTGGTCCATGAAACAGTAAAAGCTTCACATCATCAGGTGTCGTGTGTTTTCTGACCAACAGAGAGATTCAGATTTTTAAAAAAATCAACAAATGTTCACATTTGAGGAGCTGCAATGAATCCAGTTTCTAACTAATCAACTAATGGACTAAATGTTTCAGCTCGAGCATCAATTTAAATTACTGGATTTTTAAATGATTTGTATTTACTGCGAGACGTCATGAAGCTCATTCTTCTCACTGTGACAACAAAACCATAAAAACTGAAACAACTTAGGTAACAAGACAGTCTGTTACACCTGCAGAGAACCAACCAATCAGAGCAGCTGAGAGAAAACAGCAACCTGAATCCTGAACGTTTCATCTGAGCTCCAACTTCACTGTAACACCACGATCGATTGATCGATCAGAGACGATTCACACGCTGGTTTCAAAATGGCCGCTGATGGATCCAGATACAGAGAGATGGAAGGATGAAGGGATGAATGTTTGTACCCGGAGGGGAGGAAGAGAGAGGAAGAGTCAGCAGGAAGCCATTAACACTGAGGCTGCAGACCACACACACACACACACACACACACACACACACAATCTAGCCCCGGGGCTGTTTTCCCATCAGCCCACAGGAGAGGAAGCGTCCAATCTGAGCGCCGGCAGCACAGTGGGTCGCCACGGCGATGGCTGTTAATAACAATAACAGGACTGATAAATAGAGAAATACACACACTCACACACACACACACACACACACACACACACACACACACACAGGAGGATGATGTGGGGGTCAGAGGAGGAAGAGAGGGAAGATGTTAAAGGAAAAGAAAAGATGAATGAAAATAGGAGGAGTGAAGAAAAGGAAAAGGGAGGAGGAAAGGGAGGAGGCAAACTGAAAGGAAGGAACGAAATAAGAAAAAGTAGGAAAAGAAAGGAAAAGGAAAGGAAGGAGAGAAGAGGAAAAGAAGCAAACAAACAAGGAAAAGAAGGGGAAGTAAAGGAGGGAACGAAAAGGAAGGAGATGAATGGGAGGGAAGTAGGGAAACTAGGAAAAGCGAGAAAAGGAAAAGAAGGCTAGGAAAACAAGGAGCAAAAGGAAAGAAATAAGAAAAAGGAGGAATGGAAAGGAAGGGGAAAAATGGAAGAAAGGAAGGAAACAAGGAAAAGGAGAAAGGAAAGGAAAAGATAGGAGGAAAGGGAGGAGGCAAACTGAAAGGAATGAAGGAAACAAGGAAAGGAAAGGAAATAAAAAGGAGGAAAAGAAAGGAAGGTGAAGAAATTGAAGAAAGGAAGTAAAGAAACACAAGGAAAGGAACGAAAGGAGAAAATGGAAAGGAAGGAAACAAACAAGGAATGGAAAGGAAGGGGAAGTAAAGGAAGGAGATGAATGGGAGGGAAGGAGCGAAACTAGGAAAAGTGAGAAAAGGAAGGCTAGGAAAAAGGAAAGAAATAAGAAAAAGGAGGAATGGAAAGAAAGGAAAAAACAAAGGAAGGAAGGAACAGAAAGAAAAGGAGGGAAAAAAGAAAGTAAACAAAGTCCCAGGAGTGTGAATGAAGGTGTGTTTTTTCACACCACAGCCTCAGGTGAAAACACATCACACTCAGAGAAACCTGAGAATGATCAGCTGATAGAGAGAGGAGACAACAGAGAGGATGAGGAGGAGGAGGATGAGGAGGAGGAGGAGGAGGTGTTGAGTCCCAGAGGAGCAGCAGTGGGGAGGTGGAGGCCTCTGCTGGAGCTCCCTGAGGTATTACAGCACCGAGGAGGGCGAGAGACACTCAGACACAGAGAGAGAGAGAGAGAGAGATCCTGTTTATCTGTATTTGATCTCTGTCAGGTCACCGTTTAATGTGCAGTAATAATGATAATAATAATAATAATAATGTGAAGCTCATCATCATCAGAAAAGAAGAGCAAAATATAGATCTGTATATACATAATGTACATTCTTCATATATTATTTATATACAAATATTCAATATGCAGTTAATTGTGTTTAATATTCAGGGATTTATTCTGCAGTTTATATTACAGGATATTATTATTAATGTCCAGTTTATATTCAGTACATGTTTACTGAGTTAAAGTCTCTATTCTCTGTTTTTTATTTTATATTTTTATATTTTATTTAGTTTATTTTAGTTATTATATATAATCTATCTATCTGTCTTAAAAATGTTTCTGCTGTTCGAGTTAACTTCATCAGTCAAGGAACCTTTTGATATTTAAATGCTCTTTTATTTTTTATATATCATGTTTCTTCATGTTATTATTTTACATGGTATCTGATGTTTCACGTGTCTTCAGCTGTTTTACCTGTTTAGATTTATTTTGTCTTATTATGAAAATTCATCCCTTTACAAATTCATTGTAAAGTAACTTTGTGAAGAAAACTCTTCACTCTCAGACAAACAGAAGTTTAGTACTTTATGCAACATCTCATGTATTTAACAGCCAGAGTTACTGATTACTTTGTTCATGATAAACTGAAGATAAACTTAAACTACAGAGAAGTATCCAGTAGTACTAATATAGTACAGACCAGCGACAACATTATATCACTGTGAATGAAAGAGGCCACGAGTACTTTTTTAATTGTGATACTTCATGTACATTTTAGTCCTTAAAGTGCTCAGAAAAAAATGGAAATTTGAACATCTTCAACTCCATGACAGCTGAGCAAACTGATGAAGCTCATGTGATGATGACTGAAAGCACCAGAACAAAATCTTTTCTCAAATTATTTTTACTTGATTAAAATTCATAATATGGGACTTTTACTTATTTTACAGTGTAGTACTTCTACCTGACTACTTTCTGCACCTCTGATTATTGATGTGTAACTGACCCTGAACTAGTTTCTTCCAGAAGTCTTTGAAGTGAACGTTAGTAAAACTCTCAGCTGTCAGACTGAATCACCTGCTGCTCCGTCACGTCACACCTGCTCAGGTTCGCTGCTCAAATCTGTGGATGTGATTTCTGCTGAAGACAGAATGTGAGCTGCTGTGATGGGGAGAGATTAGAGGGGATTTCTACTGCAGCGTTTTATAAATATATATATTTTACATTTCTGGTGGAGTGGCAGTGTCCAAACAAACGTCTCCCGTGATTTAGAGGAGAAACAGTCGCCATTGACCACATTGTTTTCCTCCCAGCCAATCAGCGCTTTCCTCACTGCTGGCAACAAACCGGCCTTCGACAGGGAACACACACACACACACACACACACACACACACACAGCTCTCATTTCCCACGACAGACGATGACCTCGGAGGAGACGATCCAACACACTGAGATGGAAACAGAACAACATCCAGAGTTTTTCTCCCTGAAACCTGAAACACTGCAACACTGCAACTTGGACACAATAAAACAGTCAGCAGAAGAAGAGAAGTGATCTTCAGTTCACTGGGTGACAAACATTTACTGTCACTTTGTTCTGTGTTTGTTGACAGATGAATCAGCTGTTTGTGTTCAGATTAAATCGCTCACTGACTCTCCTGCTGGTGGAAGTGTCTGCTTTAAAATACTTTGACACAGCAGCCATGTACTTGATTTTCCCACCGCAGAGCTTAGCAGTGAATGCAACACTTTTTTCCCCAATTACACCAATTATTCAAAAGTCCACCATCTGGACCTGAGGCCTGACCACTCCTCATAGTACTGTGATGTGTTCACTGTTAGCCTAGCTTAGCACAGACTGGACGCAGGGGGAAACTGTTAGCCTAGCTTAGCACAAAGACTGGACGCAGGGGGAAACTGTTAGCCTAGCTTAGCACAAAGACTGGAAGCAGCTGTTAGCCTAGCTTAGCACAAAGATCATCTGGACCCCCGTGTGTGTGTGTGTGTGTTACTGTGTGTGTGTGTGTGTGTGTGTGTGTGTGTTACTGTGTGTGTGTGTGTGTGTGTGTGTTACTGTGTGTGTTACTGTGTGTGTGTGTGTGTTTTCAGTGGATGAATGGCCTCCTGTCAATCAAACCCCCCCCCTGCAGCATCCCTCTCTATTGTAGGACAATCTGTCAGCCTGCTACTGCCAACACTGTGTGTGTGTGTGTGTGTGTGTGTGTGTACATGTGATAGACACTGTGTTTATGTGTTTGCTTTGTATGTTTGCACGTCATTATGTCCTTTCTTTGATGTTTTTCCTTCCTCTCCTTCCCTTCCTCCTATTCTCCTTTTTTCCTTACTTAATTTCCTTACTCCCTTTTTCTTTCCTTTCCTCTCCTTTCTGTCGCTTTATTTCCTTCCTTTCCTTGCCTCCTGTTTCCTCTCTTTCCTCTCCTTCCTTTCCTTGTCCTTCATTCATTTTCATCTGAGTTTATCTCCTTTTCTTTTTAAACTAAAACCCAAAATCAGCCGCCCTCACACTGGTGAAAGGACCAGTCTCTGCCAGTGTGTGTGTGTGTGTGTTTGGCTGTGTATTCCTGTGTGTGTGTGTGTGTGTGTGTGTGTGTGTGTTCTTCCTCTGGCTTCATTAATCTCCATTAGAAAACAGAAGTTAGTTAATGTCTCCTTCGCTCGGCTGCAGCAGCGAGACGCCACGAGGCAGCAGCTGCCCGTCACACACACACACACACACACACGGAAACACACACCTGAAAAATACTGTTCACACACACTGAAGCCTCACACACAAAGGACTTTAGCTCTTGTGTGTTTGTTTGTTGTGTACATTGTGTATTGTGTGTGTGTGTGTGTGCGTGTGTGTGTGTGTGTCCTCCTATTTTCATTAGGTCCTGACAGACACAACAGCCTTCTCAAGTTAATGACGCCTCCGAGGCCTCGCTGCTGGAGAGCCGCTGCTGCTGTGTGTGTGTGTGTGTGTGTGTGTGTGTGTGTACATGCACTTGTTCATTTGTTCTTGGCCGCCACTCTCTGATCTGTGAATCAGGCACTCTTACTGCTACAACTACCCAGATTCTCCCCCCACAAATCCACCACAGAAGAAGAAGAAGAGCAAATCAATCAATAACTCATCAATGTCCCAATCAAATATGAATCACAATTGTCAAACACAGCACAGGTGAGGTCTGATCTAGGTGGGGTTCGCTGGCACCTCAAAGACACGTCAAGAGAATAACCAAATCCAATATCCATGTTCACTTCAGAGCTGAATCGATCAGTCGATTGACAATTAATCAGGCAGTATTTTCACTCTGTTTTGTGTTTATCTCTGTTTTCTATCTCGGCTCAGTGAACTGAACCTCTGTGGGTTTTGGACTGTTTGACATTTGAAAACGTCAACTTGGACTCTTTGTGTCGGCCAAGTGTCAATATTATGTTTCTGGCATTTTATAGATCAAACTAATAATTGATTAGCAGAGAAAATGCAAAATAATAATGATAATAATCCTGTGTATGGCCGTCCCTCGGTCAGTTAGAGGTGGAGGTACACAGCAGTTTGTGAAAGTCGCAGAAATATAAAGAAAGTCAACATCCATGTTTTCTTATTGTTTGTTGTTTGAGAGTCATTCTGTGACAGAAGCTGAGCGTCACTGATGTTACAGATAAACTGAAACCTGGAGGACAGTAAATCTACAAACTGAAGGGTTAAACCTGTTAAATCACCACTGAAGTTCTTCAAAACACAAACAAAGCAGGTTTCCGTGTCAGTGCTTCTCGTCTCGCTGTAGATTTCCTGCTCTGACGGAACAAAGTGATGTTGATTTTTGTGTTTTTATGCATCAGATCCAGTTTCAGCCTCTGCTGCTGCTGCTGCTGCTGGGTGTGTTGTTATCTGTCAGAGCGTCTAATTGCCTCCACGCTGCTCCGCTATACATCCCCATTCACACCATTACACACACATCAGCTGCTCAGCCACACCCTTCACACACACACACACACACACACACACACACACACACACACACACACACACACACAGACAGCGCCATTGGATTCCTGTCAGCGCGAGTGCCGGCAATCAGAGCGCTGGGCACTTTAACGGCGCTGAAAGGCCTGCCCCGATCAATACGGTAATGCACTGGCTCCCGGTTATCATCATCATCTCTTATCACTGACCCACACCTCGGGGGGGGGGGAGATATGGGAGAAGAAGATGGAGGAGAGAGGGATGGGAGATGAGGAGGAGAGGGTCTCTGGGTGTTTCCCTTCAGCTGTGAGGAGATGGATGGAGTCGGGGGGGTGAGAGTGGATAACTGGACATATAAAACAGCTCAGAGATGGAGGCAGCTGATTGGATAATCTGCTTCAAACCAATGACGGGTTGGTGTTCAGGACATCTGCTTAGTGATTGGCTGAAGGAGGACGAGCTGCTCGCCTGAGTTACTGAAGTAAAAGTACCACACTGTGAAAATACTCCACTACAAGTATTCAAACCCTTACTGAAGTAAAAGTATGTAAGTATTATCAGCGGTAAAAGTACTCATGTAGCAGTATCAGTGTTGCTGTTTCTGGTTTAATGTTCCTGCTGCTTTAATGCAGATGTTTCAGGTTGAGCTCAGTTGAACTCCTTTATATCCTGTTGGCTATTTTCATCTACAGCAATGCATCATGGTCTATAAGTAGTCCACCACTAGTGAAGGGTCACTCCAGAGATACTGTGCAGGCCCTGTAGTCCCGGGGAAAGCCCCGTCTGAGACACCACAGACAGCTGCAGTGCTGAAACAACAGAAGAAACACGAACTCGTCTTCCAACATCTTCACATCTGACACAGAACAGCTCCAGCTTCCTGAGACACAACCAACACATCCAGCCTGAAGATCAGCAGCCGAGAAGGACATTTTACTGAACAGTCCAACCGTGAAATCATCAAATAACGAGCAATGACACATTAAATCTATGTTCTCCCTGCAAATGACATAAAGTCTCCTCTCCTCTTGGAAACCATTAAACCTGCTTTGTAATTAACTGTAATGTACCTGAATGTAACTGTGCACACGGAGATCTTAGACTTCTGCTTAAATTCACATAAATCTGAACTCTGCAGCTGTTTTTCATCAGATAATATGTTTGTAATTTAGGTTTGTACCAAAAAAATCATCTTTCCTTAACAACTAGGAACAGTCTGTGCTGAGTGTGACGGATATGAATTACACTGTAACGTGTTTTTAGCCTCTTAATAGTCACCATGAAGACGTGCCTGACCACACTCTGTATTAGTTGTTTGTGCAAAGCAGTCTGTGGTATGATTTTATCAAGATATTCTGTGCTACAGGACAGTGCCTCCTGAATGTTCTTTAAAACTCCACACCTCCAGTTTGTAACGCAGGCTTTCTGTTGGACGTTTGTCCACATCACTGTGACATCATCAGAGGACATTAAACAGCTGTTCTCGCATCTTTATGTGTAAACATAAAAAGTGGAATGACCCTTTAAGTTTGAGCAACATCCCACTAGAAACTAAAACTAAACACAGATATGAGCGTGTTTATCTGATCTGATAATCTGATTGATCGTCTCCCTGCAGAGTTCAAGTCATAAACCAGATGAAAACTGAAATATGGAGAGAAGAAGAAGAAGAATGTGATAACTTCCTGTGAGAATATTCACAGGAAATTAAAACACATTCCTGCAGTTTGGATAATTAATTTAAACTGATTTGAATCCAACAACTTGGATATTTCTCTCTGTGTTAGATTAACAATCATTTAATACAAATGTTTCCAAATAAATTGATCAGGTCCGAACACCAGCTGGGTCTCCACTTCATCATTAAGATTCTTTAAGGAGTTACAACATTACAGTTAACTTTCATTCATACATCTCCAGCATCAGAAGCAGCTGACAGTAAAAAGGTCACATGTGAGGTTTTCCCTTTGATGGGAGGTGGGGGGGGGGGCGGCAGATCCACTCACTGCTGCTCTGAGTCTGAACGTGAGAGTCTGCGGCAGCAGCACACCAACTGGAAAGATAATAAAACATCCGGCTCTGGAGACTCGTTGAGGCGCCACTACAACATACAAGACACAGGTCACATGACCTCTGCAGCTAGGTGAGCTTGCAGGAGCGCTGGCAAGCTAATCTGCTAGCATGTTTACTGCCAGCTGATTGTCTGAAGGAGAATTTTTTTAAAAACACAAAAAAATATCTGAGGATAACAAAAAGTAGGAGCCACCAGCACAAAACTAAAAATAAAAGAAGTGTTTCATGTCGAGGTCTGAGAGTGTGGTATGATACGATACATGAACACACACACCTACACAGGGAGCTACAGGGAGTTTACAGGTGGAGAGAAACAAGACTCTCTCTGCTCCATCCTCAGTGGGTCTAATCAACTCTGCACTGAGGAGGAGGAGGAGGAGGAGG
>VMKM01001790.1:0-111695 GCA_008360985.2 Macquaria ambigua | reverse complement strand
TATGTATAAATAGAGTAGATAATAAATTCACACTTCTAAGGTGAAAAACTAATCTGATGACTCGGGTAAATTAATTCCGTGTGAGGAATAACTGATGTGTAGTGTAGGCCTAGGGTAGAAAACCTAATTTCCTAACCCCAACTTCCAGAAAAGGGAGATTCTGGAGGGAATCTGTACTATGATGAGACTAGGATGCTAAGATACTTGTTTCACAACTGTCCAGCATTTTCGCATTTTTTAATCCTTGGGTGAGCCAGATGTTTCATGGTCATATCAAAATGTTTGGGTTTAACTCAGAAGACTTCATATCCCATCATTCTCAGCCTCCTGGCCAAAGAGGCTTTGTGCCAGGAAGAGGCATGATGAATGATGGGATTTCTAGGCGGTGTTCAGTGACAGGGTTGTGACAGGATGCTGGTGAGAGCTCAATCAGCAGATGTAAATCAGAGTCTGTGGCTCCACCCCCTCATCCATCTCTGACTCGGGGCTGGGCTGACCCCCTCGCACTTCCATAAACCACACACACACACACACACACACACACACACACTCACTGGTATAGTAATTGCTTTTATAGTGACGGCTATATCTAAGGGCTAGGTCGAAGGCGAATTCACGCGTGGCTAACATTAACCTTGCCCATGTAAATCTAGTGTTTCACCCTTGCTTTTCCCTTTAGGATAACAGGTAGGTGGCAGCTTAGTAACAGTACCTGATGCCAAGGTTCATGGTCTCTGCGGTCCCAATCATCCCGATGGCCAGAAGCATGTTGTTGCAGATCTTAGCTGCCTAGAGAAGATTGACCAGAAAGCAGAAAAGGCACATTTTACTTTGTGTATATGAGGAGATTTGAAAGACAACATGTAATACAGAAAGTAAATACATTTAAAGCTACATCAGACATAATCATCATCATAAGATGATCCCACTTTGGAACAGACTTGCCTTAACAGTGGCTGAAAAGAAAGATATTTAACTGACGTTTTGCATGGACATTTCTGAAAAAAGTTCCAGTTTAATATTCAGGAGGCTCAGGACAAATTGTTCCTTATGTTTAAGGAAAGATGGTCTGTTGATCTTTGGTACAAATCTAAATTATGAACATACTGTCTCATGAAAAACCAAAAGTCAAAGATCTCTGTATGTTCAGGTACATTACCATTAGCTGGGTTTAATGGTCTTCCTGAAGAGAAAACACTTTGCTTTCTGTGTGATTTAGATGAGATTGAAGACAAAATCAATTAGAATTGATGTCTTACAATTTTTAGTAAAATGTCCTTAATTTCTGTATGCGTTCCTCTGGATGGATGATTATAAAAAACCTGAGTTGTGTTTTTCTTTGAATGAAAGAAACAAATTATAGATGTTCATATGAGTAAGTGTATTTATAGTATGTTTGGGTATATGCAGTATATATTTAAGTTACTGAAATGAGTTAAATTAAAAATCAGGAAGGCATGTACTCTGTGTGTGTGTGTATGTGTGTTTGCCTGCGTGGGTCTTTACCTGTCCAGTGCCAACCTGTCCACAGTAGACAACATTGGCTCCCATGCAGGTGAGCAGCTCCTGCGCAGCGTTGTATTCCTCCTCCACTCCGCCCACCATGAAAGTCAGTTTGGCCATGCTGGCAGCCCCGACACCTACACACACAACACATGTTCAAACACAGTGTTGAGGTTAACTGAGGTGAACACATACTATATTTGAAGGCACACACATTCAACATATCGATCCCCAGTCTCCGAAATAGTCCAACCCAGACCTGTGGACCTGCAGCACACTGCAAACTTTATACAAGGTCGAATAGTGAGTTAAATTCTACAAAACTCTGAATAAGTGCAGATAAATCATACCGTAACTGAGCACAAGTAAACGTGCATCCAATAAAAATGTATAGGTTTGCCACACAAAAAAACATAATATATCAACCACTTGACTGTTTCAACACTACCAACTGTGTCTAAAAGGTCAGCTGTGTACTTTTCTGTGTGTGTGTGTGTGTGTGTGTGTGTGTGTGTGTGTGTGTGTGTGTGTTTAGACTCATAGTGGGACAGGCGTGTTAAGTAGCGGTGCACCAGAGGGACAGAGGCATCTTTAAAAGCCGATTGTTGCCATCATCCACTGCACAACCCTCGTGGGAGCCCTTGCCTTTTGTCCTGTCACCCTTACTCTCTCTGTCTCTCACACACACACACACACACACACACACACACACACACACACACACCCCAACAGCTGTGCCTGAGGCCGGCCCCCCTCAGGCCGGTATCAGTGACAGGCGTGAGGGGTAATTAACTTTACACTTTATCATGTTCAATTAAGCGTCCCTCCCCATGCCTGATGGCTTAAGGAGCGTGCCATGTTGTAGGAGGCAACCTCACCCCCCCTCTCACCCACTCCACAGGGTCCTTAATGCAGAAATAACCCCTTTTCAGAGTGGGTTGGACCCAGCCGGCCTGAGTCTCCTCAGCATTGGCAGTGTCCCTTAAATGCTTCATTGAATAGCCCCAAACGTTAACACAATGGAATCTGGTAGACACATGCTGTATACACACACTCACACCAGAGAAAACTAAATATAATGCTGATATCACACACAATACTTAGAAAAGTACTGTAGAAGTCAAAAGGCTGTGATCATGCATGCAAAGTAACAGTTCTCCAAAAGAAGGAAAGAAAGAAAGAGAAGGGGAGGGGGAGAGAGTTCGAATTTCTCTTTAGGGTGTCGTCTAGCTCTAATGAAAGGTCTCTTAATAGTGAAAGCCTAATAATGCCAGTGTTAATAATTAAAAGGGAATTGTCAGGGACAAAACAGCTGAAATCACATTATCAGACTTCACTGCAGAGGAGAGAAGAGGAGACTTACTGTATATTTATATGACACATAAACATAAATATACATCTCTTTTTCCCTTCCCCCTTCTTTAATTGGCTGTGCTGTTGTCAAGTATATGATGATGCCACTACACTGTATATATGTGTGTGTGTGTGTGTGTGTGTGTGTGTGTGTGTGTGTGTGTGTGTGTGTGTGTGTGTGTGTGTCAGTGTTGAGCTGTCAGCAGGTCATTAGGGCCACATAATGAAGCCCAAAGCCCACGCTGCGGCAGCTGCCTATGGACCACGGCAAACACACGCTCAACATAAGGCCGCCACACACACCAATCATACACACATATGGTCCACAGACCATGGACATGATTTAGTTCCTCTCGTTACTTTATGTTGCCTTTTTTATTCCACTAATACGTCTGACTTAATCTATTTGAGTCTAGTTTAGTTTAATATGATGACGTTTTTATTTAGTGGCAGAGTAGCTCGGAGATTGTAGACATTGTATTGTCTCTTTGAGCAAATATCTATGTACCGTATAATGTACAGTGCTAAAGTAGTCATACAACTTTTCTTGACAATTATAATTCTGAGAAAAATAATAAATAAATAATAACTCAAACAGTTTTATTTAATTAAATGTAGTTGTAAAAGTTCAACTTATAGTGTCACTTCTTATTTTTTACATTTCGTTTACTAGTTTTGAAGCTTCAGGCTGAGCTTCTCTCTCTCTCAGAGACAAACACACAGATGCATGCACACACATACAGAAAGAGCAGTGTGACAACTGTGCTGGTTCATTAGTGGAGATCACTGTTCGCAGACGACTAAAGAGGAGATTATTGATAACACAGTCAACGTGCTGATCAATATATCTCACTAAGGAGAGAAAGAAGAAGAGCGAGACAAAAGAGAGCAAGAGAGAGAAAGGGAGAGAGAGAGAGATGTAGAGACGACAGCAGAGAAGGAAAAACGATTTTTCTCTTCCTACCTCCCAGCATCCCTCCCAACTCTCCCTCCCTCAAATTAACTAATCACCCATAATAAGCTCTTATGATCTGTAGTGGATTTCTATAGGCAGTGACACCGGGATGATGGAAGATCCTTGTTGGCGGAAGAATAACACATCATTAGCATAACAATGTGTTGTGGGTATCAGTGAGTCTGTTCATTGTGCATGGGCAAAAGTGCATTTGTGTTTGCGTGCGTGACGTGTAATTCCATGATAGTGTCTATGTAGTGTGTACGCTTCTACCGTGTGTGTGTGTGTGTGAGGGGACATCCCGTTCTCGGACTGGTCCTGTCAGAGACGGATTAAAGAGGAATCCTAATGAGGCTTCCTGAGCGCCGGGTCCGCCGGCTCATCCATCCCAGCGGGAGTGACAGTCCTGGATCGTTAGCACTGCACAACTACACAACGCCCCCTAGGGGGGGGAGACAAGGCGTGTGTATATGTGTGTGTGTGTGTGTGTGTGTGTGTGTGTGTGTGTGTGTGTGTAAGGGGTGGGGGGCACCTATGATATAAGATATAGGGTTGAGCGATGGAGAGGAAAGAGTAGAGGAGGGATGAAAATACTCAGAAGACATCCACAAGGGAAATAGTTATGTATATAATGCCACACCAAATACTACTATAAATTGAGCATAATACGATTATATCAGAGTGCTAAAAACGGGACATACTGCCACGTCTTTCAGGGGAAAAAAGTAGATTCAGAATAAAGACAAAAGTGCCACTCCAATGTCTAGCAGGCGATCCTTTCTTGGGAAATTATTCCCTTGGGAAAGAACCACCTCGCTCCTCGGTCACTTTCCCTCATCCAGCTCCAGGGGACACGTTTTGGTTGGCTCACCCCCAAATTACCCAACGCAAATATTCTCAGAGCATGCAGACGCTGGCTGGACTATTAATGAGCTACTCTGTGGCTTTTGCTGTGTAGAGTGCAAAGGTTAGGAGGAGAAGAGGAGAAGGAAAGTGTCTCCAACAGTATGTTGTATGATGTATGGAGAGGCACCACATGGTGTGTATATCTGTCTGTGAGTGTGTGTGTGTGTGTGGCCTGTGCAAGTTAGCTTCCATTCACGTAGACACACGTAGACATCTCCTTCATCTGATCTCCTCTATTAACAAGATTCAAGTTAACAAGCAGGCAATTAAGCACTATTAGGACAGATGCTTAACAGCAGGCTTCGATGACAGGCATTAACCATGAACATAAGAGGGTGAAGCTGGTTGTGTGACTGCAAAGGAAGATCAGAGAAACAACTCTGGTTTGGCCTGTTTGTAGTGAACACTAACTTCATTAGCACTTCTTTCATTACACGCAAAAGAATCAACCAAAGCGATTCATGACAGCCTTATAACCTTTTAAACTTGGGCTCTTTTTGAAGTGGTATGTGTATGTACAAAGTAAGTGAGAATGTCTGCTGCGTACATGTGCATGCAGTATCTGTGTGTGTGTGTGTGTGTGTGTGTGTGTGTGTGTGTGTGTGTGTGTGTGTGTGTGTGTGTATACCAGGGACAGGTGCAGATCCCAGAGCCGGCCGCCAATAAGACGTCAGTTAGAGCTTCTGAGGCCGTGTCTCGGAGTTACGAGCCGCATGTAAACCAGTAGGCACTTTTTTATTGGCGGTGGGTTTAAATTAAACTACATTTGTGAATATGAGGCTACACAAACAACACACACAGTTGCAGACACACATAACACACACACACACACACAAAAGGGATGTTCCCAGAGTTTGGTAATGAATGACGCATTTGACAACGTGCCATAGCCCTGCTTTTTTTCCCCCCAGAGTATACGGAAAAACACTTCGAGCTAAACAACACCTATAATATCATTAGAGCTCCTCCAAACACCTCATTTCCGAAAATGATAATGTAACTGCTCTTACTTTGAGAACGCCAGGAGAGATTTAGGGATATGCCAGATTTCATGCCACGCCAAATGTAGTTGTAAACAAACTCTGGCTTTGGCAATACTACATTGTTTGCTACTAAGTTTTTAACTACATGCACGTGTAAAGGTTGAAGTTTTGGCTCGACTGCAGTCACCTATAATTCAGAGTGAAAAGAGCCTTCACACTTAATGGTGTAACAGCCTTGAGTCATTGGGAGATGACTGCTCGCAGTGGAAGCCAGTGGGGGTAGGATGTTTACAGGCCAACAACGCAGCCTCATGTGGTCCACCATTATAATTACACCCAAGGGCAGATCTTTTTCTCAAACAAATTAAAAACCCAAACAGGCCCTGTAAAAAGCATAACGGATATCGAGTGAATAAGTGAAACGGTACGAGGGTGCGCGTTAACCAAAATCGCTCACACACGTAAAAAACTTTCAACAGTTTATCTGCCAACTTTGCTAATGCTCCTCTGTTACGTTAAAAACAGACTCTTTATCGGCTCCAGTTAACGAGCGCAGAGCCATGAGAACTGACTCCTGCACACAAATACTCCATGAGAACCTCGAGCGAGTACGCGACTGGAGAAAGTTGGGTTTTGGGAAAAAAAAACAAGGGACAAGTTAATTCAGTTTAGAGTTGTCAACATAGTTTCTTGCATATAAATGTTACTACAGCCTTAAGGGTTTAGTTTGCAATGCCTGTCCACTGACCACCAGGCCGGCCCTCATCATCATCATCATCATCATCATCAGTTTCTCTATTCTGTAGGGGAGAGGCTGGTCAATGGTAGGTGACAGAGGCTGGAGGGAGCAGGAGAGATCCACAATCAATCCTTTCCCTGGCCCAATGAGACTCATCTAGGATAGAGCAAGTTAATAATGATCCCCAATTAGGCTGTTAGCAGGCAGGGATACACACACACACACACACACGCACGCACGCACACACACACTCACGTGGTTGAGGTGCAGAAACTGTCCTTCATACAGACAGAACGCTAATTCGCTTTTAGGTGAGTGACATGCAGTGTGACGTTTGGGCTACATTTGACGGACAGAGACTTTTTGTATGACTCATACACCAGCTGACTATTTGTCTGCACACACACACACACACACACACACACACACACACACACACACAGCAGATGACACAGGGGCAGAGATGTGAGAGCCAGTCCCCAGCTGCTGTGGGTCTTCCTCCATCTGGAGCATAGGCTAGAGCCCCCTGTCACCACCCCTCCATCATAGCCATCCCTGGTCACTTTATCGCCCTACACCCACTGGCCCTCCCCCTCATTCCCCCCTCTATGTCACCAGAACCCGTCAGTGAGAGGCTTGTTATGCTAATCTAGTCTTTGGACCACTGGCGCTCTCTAGCTCTGGTAAGCCATCAACATGACAGACTGCGACAGCACCACCCCCTGCCCATCCAACCTGATTCCTTAACTCAAGTGTCACAGAATCACCACTAACCTTCACTAAACGGCCTCCAGGCTCCCAGACTCATCTTCTCAATTAATCCCATTCTCAGACTGGATTAGGTTGGCCCGCGTGCTCTCCTGCTCCGTCCTCTGACCAGACGTACCAGTAGCAGGTTTTACAAAGACAAGTTGTCAACAAATAGTCACTTTTTACTACTTCCCACCATTTTATTTAAGAGTTATTAGTGTCAAATGTATGCACTATATAGTGCCCTCAAATGAACAAAAAGTATCCATAGCATGTACACTACACATTACCTTGTTCCAGCTAACTGAATAACTAACTGAATATCTTTGGGTTCTGCACAGTTGGTTGGACAACACAAACAATGTGGAACCACAATAAAACCTTGGAAATAAAAAAAGATTTTCTCCAGATGTGTTTTAAGATACATAAAAATACTCTACTTGGAATGATGAATGAATGTCCGATATGGTTTTTCCACAAAAAGTTAAATTACCTCTTTAATAAATTCTTAAAGTAACATCTACTCTTTCTCACTGTAAAACCAAGAAACTACGAATATGCTAATACTTTTTATTTCAGAAACTTCACTACTGGAAACCTGATGTCTCCTCCTCCTGGAGGCTTCAAGTTTCCACATCACACAAAATCCTGCTCGTATGTCCACATCTTAAACTGAGGTTTAAGGTGAGCACAGAGAAACTTTCCCCTTCAGTAGATGAGTGTGAAAACAGCCTTCTAGTGTCAAACTCTGCACATACATCATTCTGCACAGTGAAGGTCAAACATCCAACTGAAGGAATAATAAGAAAAATAAATTTCTGAGTGGAGGGGGACTTTAAACATCAGAGTTCATGCTTTATCTAAGACATAGTAGTTTGAAGACCTTGTGATATGGTTGAAAGCTCCAGAAAAGGGATTGTTTTGTCAAACTATCATTTCCAAGGTCAAGAATTAACCGTTTAAAGATTAAAAGTTAAACTAAAGAGCTTTGGGTGAACAGTGAACTAAAAACTAATATTGACTTTTTCAATTTATCTCAAGTATGACTATAAGAGTAAGCCCCAGTCAAAGTTAATCTTTGTGGAAGAAGCCCCAGGTCCTGTGGGCCTGGAGGGAGAAATAGAGCCTATATCAGTCATGAAATGAGTGGATTGGCAGCGTCGACTGACGAACCAACTGGTGCCAGCCTTGGCTTGAACAAGCTCCTACAGGCTGGAGGATGACGTTCAAACTGTCTGCAAATGACACACTGCAACACTCAGGCTTCAGTTAATGTGGTATGGATATGATTAGAGTGGTGTTGAGGTAGTTAGCTGAGGATTATAAGACCTCGCAAACAAGCAACATTAGCCTGAGTGCCCATGGTCCCACAACAGCTAGGCTCCTTCTTGCTTTCATTTGCACCGATAGCTGACTTTCCCAGCGCTGGGAAAAACACAATGAAAGGTTTTTTAGGGCCTTTTTAAAGCCATCGTCCGTTAGCAATGTGGCAGCCCACCATGGGCACACAGACACAAACACAGGCATTCTGGGTAATTACTGCTAACGACCCCGCCGCTTGTTAGCCAGACCTCCTATTTTTGCCATCGCTGTGCCAACACCCTGAGCCTGTGACATCAGAGCTTGTTTTGTTGTGGGTCAACTTTGCATGCGGACGCTTTTAATGACACCAGACAGTGGTAGAAATGTGTGTGTGTGTGTGTGTGTGTGTGCAAGCAAATGTTAGCATGCCTGAAGAACCAGTGAATATGACTGTGTCTATGCAGGAAAGTGTTTGCACAGAGATTACAACTCTGTATGGATATGTGTGCGTTTGTGTTTGTGTGTGTCTACCAGGACACAGCTGGGTCATGCAGGGCTAAAGCCAAGACACTGGTCAATGTGCAAGAAAGCCAGCAGGATGCCCATGAGAAGAAAGTGAAAGGTTTTTTTTGATTGCTCTTTTTAAAAAGGGTTATGACTCTGCTATTCAGATCCCACGGTTGGCTGCCAAACCCCTAGTGACGCACACAACATACACACACACACACATTTCTGTGTAAAATACGCCACCTCACACACCACACACACACGAAAGGATTCAGTTTATATCAAAAGAAAAATCTAAATTAAAAATAAAAACAAATACAGAGAAACCACAAAAAGAACAGGCTGTGTCTGCAAAAGTTTAAGAGTATGGGAGATCACAGCACGTCTGTGCTGAGTGTATTGTTGTCCTCAGCGAGCAAAATAAATCTGAATTGGACAATGCCTTTCTTTAAATCAATTCAATCCAAAGGATATCCAAAGGATATAAATTATATTAATAAAATAGAATATAAATATAAGATTATATTATTGTGTGTCTCTGGTGTCTGTCTTAAACAATGCCAGCTGTTTTTAACCAAATTTAAGTATTGAATTATTTTGTATTTTACCTTTATGCTGTACTGCGTTTCATTCGTGGACATACAGTATTAATACAATAACTATTAATAGTGCTATTGGTACCCACTCGCCCATACTTTTCTCTCTAGCACACACATACACACAAACGTCACGAGTACTGTATGACAGCACCCTATTTGTGTAGGGTGCCATCTCCTGGCTGGAACAGAGCATATAACTTCATATCCCACCCAGAGGTGTGGAAAGTGGGGTGGGGATGGGATGGGGGGGATACAGATCTCTGCTATTTCCCATGAAGTTGCCACATGCTGAAAGGCTCTTTCATGACCTGTATGTCTCCACAGGATTAGCCTGATTTATCAAGGACACACCATCACCACCAAATTCCATTCTTCAGCCCTCAGAGTGGGGCTGAATGTCTCAGTGTGTGAATTTTAGGGCTGCAACTAACCACTTCCTTTTCTTATCAATCAGTTGGTTGATTCTTTTTTTAGATTTGTGGATTAATTGTCTATAAAATGTCAGCAAGTATTGAAAAATGCCCATCACAAGTTCCCAAAGCCCATGGTGACATCTTTAAATTAAATTACTTGTTTTGTCCAACCAACAGTCCAAACCCCAAAGATTTTCCATTTACAATAATATAAAACGGAGAAAATCCTTACATTTCAGAGGCTGGAGCTAGTGAATGTTTGGTATTTTTGCTTCATAAATGACTTAAATTGATTATCAGAATTATAACCGATTGTCAAAATTGCTTTTGAGTCACTTTTCTGCTGAGAATTTTCTGCTATTGTGCACAAAACGAGCTGTATGCACTTATGGATATGACTTATGGTGGTCTCGAGGTGACACTGGGTGGGCGGGTGCATGCAGCATGTGTGCATGTGTGTGTGAAAGAAGAGCGTCTGCAGAGCTAGTTGCAGAGGCCAGAGGTAGCAGGTAAATCATTGGTCATCTCAGGCTAGTAAAAGAGGCTTAGTTAAAAGACAGGAGAGGAAGAACCTTCACAGAGGACTGCACACACAAACTGTGCACTGTCTATAGTATGTAAACAGTGTGTGTTAGGGGAGAGTACAGGCTTAAGGCTCTGATCTCGCTGACTGCCGTCGGTCTGTTCTGCAGACGCCAGCTGGTAAACATGCCAGTGTGGGCCAAGTCTGTGTTTGTATGGGAGAGGGTGGGAGCTACAGTGTGTATTGTGCACGAATTAAAGATTGTGCAATAAAATCAAATAAGAGAATGATGATCAGAGCTAGTAGTCAGATGTGCAGGAGTGCCAGGATGTAGCGTACCTTAACCGCATACCTGAATGAAAATAACGTGTGTGAGTAAAAGAGAAAGAGAGAAAGACAGAGAGATGGACAGTTTTACTGCGACGTGTCTCCTTCATGTCTTATCTCCCTCCTCTCCTCTCCTGCACTCCATGTGAGGGCAGTTTCTCTCCTCTTTATGACTCTTTATCTGACATGAAAGGCACTAACATGGGATACCCGCCATTACGGCTCCATCAACATGAAAAGCTCTGACACGGGATTCTCCACCGCGGCTCAGCCCATTAAGGACGACTGGTGATCCTGTGCTCTGTCAAGAAGCCGTCACAAGCAGACAGCACCAACATAATGAGGACTTAAAACCTTAACCTTGCCTTTAAGACCCCTGGTCAAAAGCAGCAATAAAACCTCAAGAGGGCACCTACTGGCTGGCCCGCTCAGTAATTACAACCCATGTCCTAGCACTAACCCAAAAGGTCCCATAGTTTAGATATACAAAAGAGTGTAAGACAGTTCAGAAGTAAGGCTGAGGGGTCACAGGCCTAACACTATGATTGGTATTCTCAAATGAACAAACTACTCTCACCTACTCTCAATCCCTGTATATAATGCATGACCAGTGGAAATGGTCTTAAAGAGAGAAATAAAGCCTGCAGTGCCATTTACAAAAATGTGATATGCTCTCCTCAGACACAGCACGCATGAGCAACATCATCTTTCACTTTTGTTGGCCTTTGGTGTCAAGCACTATGAAAAGCAACCACTGACTGTGAGATGGAATATTTTTGAATAAGAGCAAATTACAATAGTCGAGCTACACAGAATCACAAAATCAAATATGCAGAGATGGATTTTGCAGATGTGAAGTGCTTGGAGACAAAGACAGCAAATCAAAAAGGTGCACATGCTTACTACAGGGTTTGTACAGCTTTTTAAGAGTAAAATTCAAGCACTTTCAAGGTACCTAAACCAAAAATGTCCAGACTCTCGAAGCCTTTATCATCGCATAACAATTGTTACTATAGGTGCAATTGCGAAAAATAAAGTTTACAGAATTCCTTTACACCCAGAGCAATCAGTGTATGTTGTCACTTTGTTTATTTTACCAGCTGTTCATATTAACTTTGATTGTATGTTTTTGATCGTGATTATTTAATTTAATTTCCAGAACTTTCCTTTATTATGTTGAAAATCAGTATTCAAGTAAATTTGAATTCAAACACAACGGTTAAAATTAAACATTTTTCCAAACTTTCAAGACTTTGTACGAACCCTGTTCTTTGGGTGGCACATTACCTCCTGACACTGGAGCATCCATGAACACGGCACCCATCTTCTCTGCAGCGGCTGCCATCTCTTTTGAGACAGCGGGGTCGATGGTGGAGGAGTCAATCAACAGCGTTCCCTTCTTCACCTTCCTAAAGAGGGCAAGACAAAAAATCATCAACACTTCATGTAGGTGAGTAGATAAAATAAGTTTAGTCTGTTCCGGTTTGTACATTAAACACCTTGCAATCGTGTCGTTTCTTTTTAAAGAGGTAGGGTGGGGTTGTATGAATGTCACAAACAGAGCCTGTGATAGTAAAGTTTGCTTACTTGAGGATGCCATTTGGGCCTGTGTAGACTTCTATGACGTTGGGACTGGAAGGCAGCATTGTGATGATGCGGTCCGCTTTCTCCGCCACATCTGCTGGAGAGTCTACTACCTGAATATTGGAGTCATCATTGCACAAAATAAACACCTTCATTAATAAATGGAATGTATAATAGCTCTTATTTATGTTCACATATTCACTTAACTGTTCTAAAGAAATTGCAGTGAGTTTCATTGAATGGGCGGTAAAAGCTTGCAAATACTCGTCAATATATGAGTGTATTCTTAGACGACTCGGCCTGTTATATATATGTTACATATATGTTATATTCTGTTAAATGTTCAACTGTCCATATGTGATGTGTTACAGACTGAGTGTTACCTGGGCGCCAGTGTCCTGCAGCTCCTTGCAGGACTCAGGGAAGACGTCAGTGGCAATAACGGGATAACCGTTTTTTAACAGGTTTTTGGCCATGGGAGTGCCCATGTTTCCCAGACCAATAAACCCCACTGGTGTTTTTGAGGCCATTGATCGTGATGACACTGAGGGAGGATAACAAAGATGCCATTAGAGGTGTGGAAAAAAGAACGCAAGACATTTTGTTTAGCTGAAGCCCAGAGCAATGCAAACACATTACAGTCCTCAAGATCTCGACCAACAGTTCAGAGAGGCTATAGACAAAATATGTACAATCACAAGTTTATTTGTATAGCAGAGGAAAATCAAAGTGCTTTACATAAAATGAAGGCGACACTACTTCCCATCATGAGTACTGCTATGAAAAACTTGGGTCTACATGGCCAATGACTACTTAAACTGCAGTGAATAGCAACTGTAAAAGAAAACTGCTACTGCCAGAAGGAAATGCTCTAATTAGAACCAATCACAACAGAGCAAATCTTAATGCTGTAACTCACAGCCAGCTTTTGGGCAGTCTGGCCAGGCTATTAAACACTGCTGGCTCAGCCAAGGTGCAGCCAGGTTAACACATACTAAACAGAGTGAACCAGACTACAACAACAGGATTAGGCCTGGATAGTGAAGCCTAAACTGAAAGCCTTGCCTTAAATTCAGACAAGCCTTCAACAAATACTGTAGATACCACATTGCCATTACTTCAGTAAGGATACTTTTAACAATTCCTTCAAGAGGATACAGTATTCTCTAACATTGGCTTTGTCCAGGTGTCGCTTCCTTTGCATGGAATACATTTTGTGTTAATGACACACCAACATCTAGTAAGATGAGTATCTACTATAATGCTAGGTGCATAAGACATGTAGCCTTGGTCTGTCTGTCATTACACCCATTTTTTCTAAACTAAGTTTAAGGAGGGAATCACGTCATCCTTACAAAACATATACACCTTCCAAGAACTGCAACATGTCTGATTTAATACGTCTTTCTTCCAAGTAAAAAAAAGAGGGGGGTACTACTACCACAACTACTGACAACATGTTTCAGAAATGCGAGAGAGAAAAAAAGAGAGAATCTTTTGGTTAGTATGAGAATATTGTTCCCGCAGTTAAGGCTGATGACACATTTCAGTTGTCTAAAATATATTTTTTCTCCAGTCCTCACCTTAGCATGAACCAAATCCTATTTATTTTAGTACTGTACAGTCCTCAGTAACAATATTTGGTGCAACAGTGTGGTGTATGGCACTGAATTGCACATGGTGAATTAAACTAACAAATTAACAACTGTTTCATTTTGCAGTGTCAGATATCATAAATGGGAGCGGTATAACAAACTTTAAATGAAAAGGCACATTCTCAGCCAGTCCTTATTTTCGAATCAATCTTTAAATTTTCTGCATGTTACACCGCTTCCTCAGGTTGTTTACTCGTCGAGTGTAAAACAATAAAATCAGTTCAACTACGGCTGTAACTAGTATTTATTTCCATTACCAATTAGTATGTTGATTATTTTTTTCCCATTCACTGTTTAGTCTATCATTTCTACAATTTCTCCCAGCCCAAGGTGACCTGTTCAAATCTTGTGTTTTGTTCGAGAAACAGTCCAAAGCTATTCTAAACTGTATTCAGCCTACAATGATAAAATATATCAGAGAAAAGCAGAAAATCCTCACATTTAAGAAGCTGAAACCAGGAACATTTTTGCATTAGATGATTCATCAATTGTTTGTTAATTTTCTTTGGATAAATAGATTAATTTATCATTTCAGCACCAATTTTAATCTTAGCATGTGATATAGGTTAATATAAACCATTCACTGCCACTGATTAATTTACTTTAATTCTAAGATAGGTATAAGGCTACTGGAGGCATAAGTAGTCAGGTAATTTGTCTGCTTCAACTCTAAAGTCTTTATTCAGTCCATTACGGCATACTAGCTATAAAATATCTATTAAGTTTGATATAATAATATATGTTAATATCTTCACAGAAGTACTTCAACCCATTTGAAGCGGTTGTTGGCATCACTTTACAATGGACTTTGAAACTGGCTGTACAGGCCTTGGCACTGTGTTGGGGCCTTTAGAGGAAGAACCTTCACAGAAATGAGTCCTGTAGTCAAACTGAACCACTGCAATTCAGTGCCAGGATACATTAAAGAAAAATACAATGAGAGTTCACAGCACACAACTGACTATTTCAACACCAGAGAGTTACTTGCAGTGTAGAAAGGGCCAATGTAACTATAATATCATGAATTTCACGTAGCATCTTAACTAGGATCATTTAAATCAACATTCACTGAAAACATAGTTGCGTCTGGCATTGTAGGATGGGCAGGGACGAGTGGATAGAATGGACGTGTGCAGAACAAATTGTTGTATTGAGAATAGCAACACCTAAAGAAGACTAATATAATGACAACCCAATACAGATCTTACACACAGCCAACTACAGGTCTATAAAGAGATCAGTTAAAATGAGCTGTTACCGGCCATTGCTTCGCATTTCACTATACTCATGCCCATTAAGCACATTGTCCTAACATACTGCATGATTGAACACCACACAGCAGGTGGCCAACTCAGGGACATTGTGTCCAGACTGTAACACTTAACTACCACGGACAGTAAGTATTCTTCAGAAGGCTAACAAGCTAGCTAACAGGCTGCAACAGAGAATGTTCCGCTTGCATCCATAAACGAAAAAAACGGCACAAGGAAACTGACAACATAAGGGAATACGTTACCGAAGGCAAGGTCGACATGCTTATTCCACCTTAACAATAAATTTCGCGACCCTCTAAACAACGCAGCCATGCTTCTTTCCCCTTGACCTCGGCGTACGGTGACAGCTGTCAAGCCAGGAAAGCTCAACAGAATTGTTATGATTAACTGTGATTTCCACCAATCGCAGCTCTCGGTGAGTTTCCGCAGCCAATGGGAACGAGGCAAAGGCGGGATATCCTGTGCTTTTACCCTTTACCCTTTTAGCCGCTTTTGTGAGTACAGTATTCACTCTAAATTAACAAAAACGTAAAATCAGTAGATTTGCCAACAATAAAAGTAGTTATACTATATATATTTTGCTTTGCAATCAATGGTACATAGTTAGAGACTGCAGATGATTTGCACAGTTATCCTGTGGTATTGTTGTCAGTCAGAAGGGATACAAATCTATGAAATCTATGGAGATAATTGGTAAACTGATGTTAGTAACTTAAGTATTTAATATTTAATAGCTATCTCCAGTCGTAGAGACATCTGCCCCCCCTTAGCATCCTCAGCATCCTTGGTACTGCTCAGCATCCCGGAAGTTCAGCATCGTTTGCTCTTTCAGGAAGAGACGCATCATCGTCAGAGCTTTGACAACAACGGGGACAGAGGCAAAAGCATCGGCCTGTCCGGCAGAAATTCCCTCTTTTTCGCAAGTGGAATTCATATTAAAAGGGTACTCTTATAATTTCAAGCTAGATGAAAGCCTGTAATGTTCGTGTCTTGTGTCATCAAGCTAGCTGACCGACTAGGATAATGTTTAGCTAGCCAGTGACTTGACACGACATGGCCTGTTCACAAGCTAATGTTAGCTTCCTAGCCATCGTAAATAAGATTATCCTCTGGCTAACGAAGGTGGTTTTATATGGCATAGCTGTACGTAAGCTGTTTCGTGAAACATTTACTAAGCGTTGGTCGCTGTAGTTCAGTGTGCAGACGATGTTAAGTTAGCTGGTTAGCTGAATTGAGCATCAGCTGTGACTTAGTCACTTTCACATTCGTTTATCTTACTGAGGAGTCCAGCCTTGGGTTAAATAGAAATGTAGGGCAGGAGGGTGTGTTAGCTTTATTCTCATCCAGGAAAAGATGAGTGGATGACCGTGATGCAGAGCTGTTGCATCGCTTGCAAGCAACTACACACATTCACATTCGTTTGTTTTGGATCTTATTTACTTGTATTATTTGTTTTTATTGTAAAGCACGTTGTAACTTTGTTTTTTGAAAGGTGCTATATAAATACAGTTATTATTATCATTATAATATGGTGAAAGAAGTATCCTTTACTTAAAGGAGTACTCCAGCAATTTAGTTTTGCAAGTTGGAGGACTTGCAAGAGACAAATTTAAAAAAGATTGATCAGAAGTGATGCAGCAGAGATATCCTGCCTTTTAGTCTCTAGTATGTGTCAGGCTTCAAACACGCTGGAATCCTATATGTCCTATAATGCAACTCTCCTTTCACTGTCACTGCCATGCTCACCATGCCATCACCATCTCTGACTTGACAAATCTCCTTCATTTATATCACTGTTTTCACGGGCTGAGTTGTTATTTCTCACCATGACTAGTCAATTGACTTTGACAAGAATAAAATCATAGTATATAGAGTATCTCTCATAGTATCTTTTAAGTAAAAGTACAGTACCACACTATAAAAATACTCCATCATTCCTAAGATAGTGCTTCTTCCCAGGCTTGGAGCCATTTTAGGGCGGTGCAGCAGTTGCTTGGGTGACAGCACTATCTGAAAGGCTGAAGTCATGAAACAAAAGTTTTCTTTCTGCAATAAACATCACAGAATACAAGAAATATTGTTACATGATTGGCTGCAGGTTTTGCTTTGCGAGATGGCCCTTGTGGCTATTTTAAGTCAAGTCAATTTTATTTATACAGTTGCCTCAGAGGGCTTTTCAATCCGCACAGCACATGACACCCTCTGTCCTTAGACCCTTGTTTTAGAAAAAACCCTGCCCAGAGGTGCATATATGCTGTGTACATGCGTATATGCTCCACTACACCTCTACTTGGTCTTTTACTTAATCCATATACATTTTCTGAGATAGTGTGGGAACTTACACTATCTCAGGATACATTGCCATTGAAACCTGCTTTTCTACTAAATGTTTACTTAATTTTTGTGTGTGACTAAAAGACAGACTTATACCTTCCCTTCACTCTACTGTTTGTGATGCTCAACTTCTCTGCCCTCTGCTCTCTTTGTCTTTTACAGACAAATGAAGTGACCAACAGGATACAATGTCATCATTCCAGGTGGTGGACTCATCGCCGGGCAGCAGCGTCAGCGTCATGGAAACGTCCAACTTCGCCCACGTCATCTTCCAGAATGTGGGGAAGAGTTTCCTGCCCCAGGCACCCCTGGAGTGTCGCTACACCCTGACCCCTTATCTCGCTCCCCACCCCAAAGACTGGGTGGGCATCTTCAAGGTACGTCACACGCACCACAGCTGCTTTTACTCTTACCATGCTTCAAAGACATCGTCAAGCATAATCAATTAAGGACCAGACTTTTATTAATCTGAGTCATTGATGTTACAAAGAGATATTTAGAGTTCCCAGCCCATTTCAGAAGTGTTTGTTACATGGATTATGTGTTAGGGTTTTATTAATTGGCCATAGGTTTGCAGTAGGCACATTAACAAATACATCCGCCCAGACACTAATGGTTCAGCTCTTCACTACATGCCTAAAACCTCACCACAAGCTTTGGTGTGGTTGCCCTGCATGCAGAAAGAGGAAGAGTGTACATGGTGGGCTGGTTGCAGTAGGTCTCGCTGGGGGGCAAACATTTGGTGCTCTTTATGAACCACTCTGATTCTTATTAGGAATCCCACCCCCCCCCAACTTCACTTGTTCGTTCCCGTCTGTCTTTCCATCAGTCTTTTCTCTGCTTCCTGCTAACCAACCTCCGCTCCGCTCTTTTATCAAGGCCATCAAATCTCACACGTAATTAACAGGAAATGTGAACTAGGAAACTTAATGTCTCGTAAAGTCAAAAGACAAACATTTTATTGTTGATTAAGAACTGACTTCAAATCCACCAGCTCAATTAAAAAGGAATAAAGACGCTGGGTTTATATGGAAAAAAGCCAATTGGAAAATTTAATTGTTGTTATCCGCGCTAATGAAACCTGTTTGATGGTTGGCGCTTCATGTCAGGGAACAAGCAAACCACGCTTCTTTAATCCTTTTGACGTACATGTCTGCCTGTTTGAGATATTTATCTCTTTCATTCTGGCGAAATCTTGGCAATGTGTGTGTATAAATTATTAGAATAAACCATTTAACTGATGATGAGCTGACGATTTTATGTGCGCTTTCACAAATAATAATCATCCACTTTGATCATAATAGGAGATGAACTCACGCCACCATACAAATGATAATTTAGCGTTTTGGCTTGAAGTTTGTCAGGTTGTTTAGGGACTCTAATATATAAAAATCAACAGGTTAGTGGATTATTAAAAAATATTGATTAGATTTGACTTTCCCACTGAGCACCGATGATTCACATTGATGAAAATGTTAGTCTACTGTCAGATGAGTCTTTTTGCCTCCCTGAGGCAAAAAACCTTTGTGCAGAGATGACTCAAGGAGAGAGCATCGTCCCCCTCTTACCTTTCACATCTATAGGCGTTACCTGCTTCAGAGGGAGACTGAGCAATAAAGCTGACTTGCTATCAGGATGACTCAGACTGCACAGACAGGCACTGTTCATTTGAGTTGTGCACAGACACCCCCTAGTGGCTGAAAATTTTCTTAAGGATCCTGGTATAACAAACTTGCTCCTAGATGGTGGTGCAGTACTCGTGTGCAGTGTATACACAGTAAACATCAACAGCTCTAATCAAGCTAGGCAAGTTTTCTTTTGCAGGCACTCATTTTCCCATTCATCACTGATAAATTGTTCATATTTGTTTTCCTTTGTTTGTCAAGTGAAAGCTTGGTTTAGTTTAATTTGAGTTTGCATATTTGACGCACGCACGCACACACATACACAACTCCCCAAAAAGCAAAAGCCCTGTGGAGGTGTTTGGTTGTGGCATGTTTGTTGGGTCGGCTGGGAGAAACCCGTTGTGTAAGTGTATAATTAACGTGTCATCGTGCTGTTCCCTCACACCTTGAATGAATGATTGATAGCGGCTTTGCCTGTGATTATTTTATAACATCACTCCCGTGTTGGAATGCCACACCATACCGAACCAAACGTCAGTCACCTTCACTCTGCAATTTAGCAAAATTATTTATGTCTGTTCTCTGTTAAGCAAACACACGTGAGCACACAAGCAAACTTGGCAGGAGTCCATCGCAGCCTACCTTCTCACTGAGATACTGCTGAATATGGAAAGAATGTTCTTGGCCCAGGTCTCCACTCTGACAGTTACATTCGTTTGGAATAGCATTATACTCTGTGTAATGGGTTGATAAGGCAAACACTGCAATTAGGTATCATTCAACAACATTATCAAACCTGAAATTTTGACAAATGTTTTGAGTAGCTCACTTGATTTACTGTTGCCACTTAAAGCTTCCCAATGCTGTGTCAGGTATTGGCCTACTCTTATTTTTTCCCGTTTTTTTTTTTCACTTAAATTCATTTAATTGTTAATTTGATTGTTTTTCATTTCAGTATTTAACTGCAGAAAAGGTTTTATGTGAACATGGTAAAAATTTACTGGCATGTTATTTGTTTAATCTTCGAAAGTTATGGCTCATTTAAAATTCAACAAAAGCAAGTAAACCCTCCCAGTGTTTTGTGCATCATATAATTAACAGTATAGGATAGTCAACCAACTGTCTAAACTGTAATGTTATATGATAACTATGTGGCAGTTGTCCAAAAGAGGAACTTTGCTCTTGCGCCACTTTTTCTCCATTTTCGAAATGTTAAAAAGCCCCGTAGTACCACAGGTGGTTGAGTTATCCACAGCTGTAGTGCAGTTATGTAATGCCACAAACATGTATCACACATGTGAGTTGAAACGAGGTGTGCGTATGTGCGCGAGCGGCCCAGACAGGGAGAGTGTGCGGTTGCGTGCGACAGATTTACGAAGCAGGACCTGAATTATGATCTTCACAACTCCCTTTCATCATCCGTCACCTAACAACACATGAAATCCATGGAATTACATCTCCCTTGCCATTTTGTGTAAAATTTTCACCTTTTCTTTCCCTCTCTCTTACACCCTTCCCTTCTCATTTCCACATGGGTTGTTCTCTGCCGTCTCACGAGTCTGCGCATGTGTGTACACGCACGCAAAGCTACATAGTACACCCTTGTGCTCCCACCCCATTCTCACACCTTCACTGCCCCTCTTTTGTGTGAGCCCAAAAGGGGCAGGAACTGAGGGGAAGGAGAGAGGAGGAAGAGGAGGTGTGTGGAAGAATGAGGGGGCATGGTTTTAAATGTTTCCATTCTTGCCTTGAACATTGTTTGTAATCCTCCCGCTGTCTTTATTCAGTGTGTTGTTGAAAATCTAAGGATTAAAAAAAGATAAAATGTCATCTGGCTATTAACAGTCACGTCAATGCAAAAAAAAGTGAAATAGGTGATTTTTTTCACCATAATATCTTACTTTACACTGTCCAGTGAGGCACTATTTTTTGTTGTGGACCAACATTTTCGTTGTGTTTTACGTACTCAGGTGGGTTGGAACACAGCCAGAGATTACTACACCTTCCTTTGGTCTCCTATGCCTGAAAACTACGAACCAGGAAGTACTGTGCACAGGACTGTGGTGTTTCAAGGTACACACACTCTCACACACGCACACACACACACACACTATATAAACCTCTATACAGACCCAGGGTATTCCAAAGTAACTCCTCCATTTTACGGCGTGTATAAAAACCAGCACTTTTATTTAATAAGGGAACACAACCGCAAACGGCGGCCTGGGACCTGAGCACCTCTCAAACCACACACATACACACACACAGGTTGAGGGCCTGCAAACTGGTTTTACTGGGCCTGGAACGGTCAGATATTACACAGTGAAAATATGAGAGCGTGCTGTGGTGTGTCAGTAGTCAGTAAAACCGGTTGGCTGCCGGATGTTCTGTACTTATTCCTCCATCACAGAGAACTAAGCCTAACGTGAACGATGTGCTCCAGTGAGATCTCACAGTGGGCTGGTTAAAATATTAGCGTATATAAATGATGTGTCACTTATGGAAATATAGAATGTTTTTTGATACATTTCAGTGTATTATCTTTTCTCCGTTTTGAAGCAGAAGGGTTGTTAGACATTGTAGAAATGTTTGGGCCAGGCCTACTTCAAATACTCCCTGATTAAATCAAATGAAAAACAAACGCACACACTTATCTCTTTGTAGGTTACTATGTTCCTAAATCTGACGGAGAGTTCTACCAGTTTTGCTATGTCACGCATGCCGGTGACATCAGAGGAGCCAGCACGCCCTTCCAGTTCAGGTCAGCCACGCCCACCGAAGAGCTGCTGACTGTTACCGAGGACGACAGCAACTCAGACATATTGGTCGTCACCACCAAGACTGGCCTGCTAGAGGTAGGCAACACGAGATGAAGATATTTCTTTTTCTATTTTCCATATTTCTGCGTCTTGGCCTCCATTAAAGGGTCCTGTAGCAAGGTACTAGATCCCTACCAGGTGAAAAGATCCCCCTTTTGGCATTAATAAACTATTAAATTATTGTCCTTCTAGACAGCCATACATACAACACATAATATATCGTACAACACAAGTAGCATTGTATATAAAACTCTATAAAAACTAAGCGACTTGAACTCCAAAATCTTCAAGGAGCAGGTACCATTCTCACCTTCTTTCTCTTCACCCTTAACTCACCTCCTGTCTGGAAGCATGTGGAGGAGGCGCAGCAGGAGCGCAGGGAGCTGCTGATGGCCATGCGTCTCCTCCAGGAGGAGAAACAGCAGCTGCAGGAGGAGCAGAAACGACTGGCCAGGGAGAGGGAGCAGGAGAGGGACACGTGCTGCCTGCTGCGGACACACAACCAGGTTAGAGAGAGCGACGGCAGGAAGCGATGCTCTGAGAGCGAAGTTATCCTTGAACATGCAACGCACATTAGTATAGATATAGTAGATATAGTTTGTGCATGTATTTAAAAGTAAGTAAGTAAGTAAATAAAGGTTTAGTGTTACTAATGAGAAGGTATTTGTGAAACATTGAGTTTAACAACTGTAGTGGCCAGTTGTTTTATACTTCTTTTAAACTCCGCAACCTTTACGGGGCTCCGCTTCTTGTCTCACACGTGAAATCCCAACGCCACAGTTGCAGATACTGTTGCCTTCATTTCAGCTGAATTACAACCAAAATATGGCAACACTTCTGAAGCTAACGTGAGGTCAAAGACTCTGCCGATGCCCCGTTCTACACACATCTACATGCTTGCTCAAGTAAACTCTGTCCCACCCCCTCCTTATACCACAGGTGATCATCATCATCTAAATAACCGTAATAGATCCGAAAATGGTCACTCACAAAATAAAATTGTTATTAATTTATAGGTCAAAAGAAAATCTTTTTTTTTTTTCAATAATTCAGCAAATTGGGAAAGAATATACTTTGCAAGTCTCTATCAACAACATTGAGACTTAAGGTTAGTTTCAGTGTGTTCGTGCTTGTGTACACGTGTTGGGGTGAGTGTGTACATAAACAGTATATTTGCACATGTGTGTGTGGAGCCGGTTCCTCACCAGTGATCACAGGTCTGAAAACTTCAAAGGCCCGAATTTATGAATAATCTTTGTCCTTGTTTGAGAGACACACAAAGAGCCGCAGCGTGTGTGTGCTTGCGTGTGTTTGCGTGTATGTGTGTATGTGCACGCCAGTCTTTCTCTCCCTCTTTAACGACCTGACTCAGTGGGCCAGAACGGAATTGGGACGCAGTTTTCTCGGGCATCTGGCGTCAGGGACGATGCCATCGCAACCACAGAGTGAACAAACATGACGTCAAACACACACACACAAACACACACACACACAAATGCTCATTCGCATACACAAACTGCCCCCCCTTCACTCTCACATTGAGGTTCCACACCACAGGGCCCCTCTAATGTGTATTCACACATGCACAAGCGCGCACACACACACAAACACAAACACACTCATTATGCCACCCGCTTGCAAACCCTTTTAGTCTGTGTGTGGAATGAGAGGAGGGTAGTCCGCAAAACCGCCTGCCTGAAAAAAGAGCCCTGCCCAGCCTCAGGGACAAACACCACTCAGTCACGCGATTCAGTGGCCACTGCTTTCTCACTGTCTATTTTCTCCTCGTCTGTCTGTTGTCCCTGTCTTTCTCTCCCCATTTTCAGTGTTTTCATTTCGGAGTTGGTTTATTGGCATTAAAACCTATGAATTATTTAGCTAAAGCAAGGTAAACAAAAAATATTTGGAAACATTAATCACAATAAGCAAATACATATATATAAAAAGTCAACTTCTTCCTTGATTTCATCTACTTTTTACTCCATTCCCTCCCCATTCACTCACTCACTCACTCACTCACCAGGATGAGACATATTTCATATTTCAGTATTTTATGAGTTGCTCATTTGATAAGCAGTAACTTGGCACACACGCCTAAAAACAGTCAACTCGAGGAAACTCAATGAAGGCGGGGGTGGGTGCAGGGGTGGGGGTGGCAGCAGGAGGGAGAGGTGAAACACTGAAGCATGCAAAGAGATTTGTGAGTTCGAATCTAGTCTCTTATCGCCCCCTAGTGCAGCTCTCCGGTCTAGGCTCAGAGTGAGAGAGCAGGCTGCTTTGAGTTAGTCCGCTGCTCTTTTTTACGAAGGACAAAATCGCCATAAATTACGTGGTAATACACACACAGCAACACGCACACACTGTTATTACTGTTCTGCTTTTCATTCAACAGGCATGTCCATCTGTAGATATACGACTTGTGTGAGGAGGTGTGTGTCTCTGTTGTAGAGCATTTACAGTAGGTGCGTTAGCTCATGCCACGCTGATGAAAATATCCTGAGTTTAACATGAAAACATAAGTACA
Source organism: Macquaria ambigua (assembly GCA_008360985.2). Taxonomy (NCBI): domain Eukaryota; kingdom Metazoa; phylum Chordata; class Actinopteri; order Centrarchiformes; family Percichthyidae; genus Macquaria; species Macquaria ambigua. The sequence goes on along the minus strand of VMKM01001790.1, from coordinate 87,020 downwards.
TATTTTGTGGCTGCTAATTTTACGACTACACTTTTTATAAGGTCTTTATGCACTGCTAAAGTGTTTCCCAAACGCCAGCCGTAAAAATCATACAGTAATCTACGCAGAGCCAAGCCCAGAGGGAGACAGGCCTGAGTGTGCATGTGCACTCTGTCTCTTTCAGATTGATGGCTGTACTCTGCTATCTGTCTGTCTCCATATGTCCTTGAATGTGTAGCTGTAGGTCTGTCCTGAGTATGTGCGGGCACGCTACAAATAGAAAGGAGGGTGTGTGCAGAGGTATGTTGTTCTGTCACAACTGATATTAGCTATGGATGATTTAATGTCCTTCACTGCTGATTAGCAGCAAGTTCAAACAAGGCATTTCTTCAGCAGGCCCACCACATGGAGAAAACAGATGATCTGCTGTGCGCTCCCAGGAATTTGTTTTAAGGAATTCACTGATACTAGACAGGTTATTCCTGCATGCATTCACCACATACTGTTACCGTTTGTTTAATTAAGGCTACTGAACATTTCAGTAACTTCAGATACTGACTGTGTGCTTTGTGTACATCAAAAGGCTCACATGAGTCATAATTTGTAACTGGTGATTTGTGATTGATAAGATAAGACTTGACTGATCCCCAGAGGGGAAATTCACAAGTTACAGCTGCAGTAGAAACAGGTTATCGAGGTAGAAAACAGGAGAACTGGAACAAGAACAAGATCTAAAAGCATATAATATAATATATGCATTACAATATCTTAGACTATATATACATGAATTTATGAATTTCTGCAAATATTTGTGCGAATGTACATGTGCAAAAATAATAAGTCCAGTAGTTTAAATGTAAAACAGAACATTATAACCTTCATGAAGGCAGGATTTCTTTGCGGGGATGTTGAAGTAGTAGACTGCTTTTGTTATATATGCGTGTACCTAAAGAAGTGGCAGTGTTGGTACAAATGGTAAATGCAATGTGTATTTTAAGTTATTTTTATATCTATATAGTGCCAAATCATAACAGATGTTATCTCAGGGCACTTCATATAGAGCAGGTCTAGACCGTACTCTTTATAATATAATAACATTATATATAATATATTATTCACAGAGACCCAACAATTCCCACCATGAACAAGCACTAGGCGACAGTGGCAAGGAAAAACTCCCCTTTAACAGGCAGAAACTTCGATATATATATATATAATATGTACTATATATACAACCTGACCATTGCACGTCACATGAAATATTTCCATCTGTGATTAATCATGAGTATTGCATAAGCTCCTGACTTCGTCCAGCGCTCTTTCTCCTCTGCCAAGTCCAGCCTGCTGAATCAGCTGCTGTGATTGGCTGTAGCGCCTGTCACTGTGATCCACAGCTGCCTCTCTGTCCCGTAGGAGCTGCTGCGCTCGTCGCAGGGCCTGTCAGAGGAGAGGGAGGAGGTGAGGAGGAGGCTGACGGAGGCCACGGACCGGGTCCGCCAGCTGGAGGAAGACCTGCTGGGAGTCACCCAGAGAGGCCTGCAAAAGGAGACGGAGCTCGATTGGTGAGTGGAGAATGCGAACGCGTGACCATCAATCATCCAAACTCATCCATTTCTGTGAGGACATGACTGTTTAAATAACTGTGTTTGAGGAGGATTTCTTGCGTGCCTTCTGCTTCCTCAACATCTTCATCATTCCACTCATCTACATTGCACCCATTACATTGGACAAAATAATGCAAATCAAAAATAATGATTAAATTGAATAAACATAAGCTTAACTAGGGTGGTATTTGTTTCACAGATATTGTAGTGCATTGCATTAAATGCAACCTAGCCTTTTGGCAAAAACAGAGTTTGTTGACATTAAGTGGCTCACAGTTAATCATTTGGGAACCTGTAGACACACTTATTACCATTAGAAAGGTCTTCTGAACTTGTCCACTTACAACAGTAGCATGAGGATTGGTTTGAAGATGAAAGCTGTACAAAAGTTATTTTCATCGTTTTATGTCACAGTCTGCGTGACCGCCTGAAGAAGCTGACAGTGGAGAGAGACAGCCTGGAGAGCCAGCTGAAGAATGAGAAGGACGAGAGAGACCTCTACAAGGTGGGAGAAAGCTCTTCATAGCTAAAAGGCTGGATAACTGAAAAGGTGCATTTTGACTAACAACGCCTGTGTGATTCTGTCTTTATTCCGACCTTTGCATTTGTCTCTTTCTCTGTGTAGAACCACCTGCGCAGCACCGAGCTGGAGAACACTAAGCTGAGTGCGGAGCTGCAGATGCTGAAGGCGGTGGAGCTGAACCGGGAGGTGACTATTGCCCAGTTCCAGGAGGAGCTGGACAGGCTCAGGGCCTGCGTTGCCCAGCGGGACAGCCTGGAGAAAGAGCTGCTGGCACACAAGGCTGACAAGGTAGTAGTGGTTGTTTGAAATGTTACTGCTTGGATCAACTAAACTAACTAGATCTAGCCAAAATATAAACACAAGTAATAAATTGTTTGTCTATTATCTTGTGTGTGAGCATCCACGTGCAGTGCATGCATGCTGCACCCACATGTGTGTGTAAAATCAGTTAATCTATATATATCATTTCCCTCTACATGTCTTTAGGCAGAGCTGGCCCGTGTGCGTGAGCACCTCCGTCAGGCAGAGGAGCAGCTTCAGGCATGCAGGCAGCAGGCCTCCCTGCTGGCCTCGGAGCTCCGCGACTCAGCCAGTGCCCGTGACCACACGATGACTGAGCTGTACCGCGCCCGCTTGGAAGCTGACAAGCTCCGTGCCAGTCTAGCTGATGCTCAGGCCGAGTGCCAACGTATGGAGAGCCAGCTAGACCGCATGAGGAGCACTGCACAGAAGGAAGTGGTCAGTTTCCGACTTCCTTATTCTGATCTCTCCATCACTTTCTATTCTGAAGAGAACTACGGAAGAGGAGGATTTTTTTCAAATTTCCTCTTAATTTCCTTTTCTGCCAGGGTGTTGGAACAAGTGGGGAGACGACACGCAGCATGATGGTGGTGTCGGAGGCAGAGGCCGAGCTCCAGAGAGAGGTGGAGGAGCTGAAGCTGCGTCTTCACATGGCTGCTGAGCACTACAAGGAGAAGTACCGGGAGTGTCAGCGCCTCCGCAGGCAGGTGGCCAAACTGAACACAACTGAGTCACAGGGGGTGAGTACTGTGTAGCAAAACTCATAGACAGGGCTGAAAAGAAATATTACACGCAGGTCGATTTATGCCTAAACCAGTAGCAGTTACATTTTGTTGATGCATTGTTGTTGCTGTGTGTATTTTTGCAGGAGCAAAAGAGAAATGCATCCACCGAGACAACACAGGAGCCACTGACCCCTAGTCCAGAGTCACCGACAGCAGGTGTGTGTACACACACACACACACACACACACACACACACACACGCACATTCAAGTGCAAAAATATATATGCATGTTGTTATATTAGGAATTTGTCTTAGGTCCAAAATAAATGAATCCTGAAACACTTGAACTACTTTAAAAGAAACAGTTACATAGTGATAGACATTGCATTTCCATTTTCTTGTTTGAAGATGTAGGAATAACTACCCAAACATACACTGGTTGATACCAAACATACCATTTGTATGTCTGACCAAGTGCTTAAACTTGTTAATCTGCATCAATGTTCAAATATCGAACAGAGAAATTAATTGTAGGAAAAGGTACTCTGATTTGTTCAATGTTTGTTTTTTGGCTTTAAACAAAAATGAAAAGGTAGAAATACCAGATTTTCCACTAATCTTCAGTCTATCTTCAGTCGACAGTAATGCATTCCAGTTGCATGACATACTGAACAGTAAGTGGTGTGACTCACTTTTACTTGTCTGGACAAAACTCTTTCTCTTACTATGCTATTACTATCACACAGTGACGTGCACATCAAGTTGATGCAAAATTGCAAAATCAATAATCTTCCTCGGAGATGTTGGAATTAAATAAAAGTAGAAGATCACAACACTATGATTTAAAAAAAAAACTCCCACACTCCCAGTGTTTTTTCCCATTTTCTATTACCACTGTTGTAAGGAAAATAAAAAGTGATTGTATTGAAACATCCATAATTATCACTTCATTTGAAGTGTTAATACCCGAATCAAAGACTGTCCTGCTGACTATGCAGTCTTCTGTGTTTTACTCTTACTTTGTGTGTTGAACAGGGAATATAGCTCTTGCAGTCCTACAAGAAGCCGCTGAGATGACAATCACTCCAGAACTTAGTAACGGGGAATCCACACATGCTGATGCATACATCAGCACAGAGAAGGAAGAAAGGCAGAGAGAGAAAATGCCAAAGGAGAGGGCCGAGTTGGAGGCTGAGGGAGAAGCAAACCAAGGAGAGGACAGAGAGAAAGAAGACAAAGAGAAAGAAAAAGAGGAGAAGAAGGACAGCCTGCCGGAGGAGAGCCTGCGGATGACGAGCTGGGTGGAGGTGGAGAACAAGAGGCCGAGTGCCGAAGAGAACAGCCAGGCGGAAATGGCGGGGAAGGCCGAGGAAGTGAGGGGCGTTGTGGAGGAGCAGGTGCTGCTGGAGGTGGAGGGGAGGAGCATGGGGGAGGCGGAGAAGGAACAGACGCGCTCGGTGGAGGAGGAGCTGGCGATGATGGAGGAGAAGTGGAGGGAGCAGTGCGCGATCAACGAGACGCTCAAACAGCGGCTGGCCAACGAGGAGGAACGATTCAGAGTAAGACACAAACACATGCACCATATAGCTCAAAGCTCAGAGAGGTGTGACTGTGAGGATGTACGAGGGTTCAGTGCTCTCCCAACGGTCAGCGGCTGTGTACAAGCCCTTACTGTTCACTCAGCTAAACATTTCCTTTGTAAATAAAGATTAAAACAACATGCATGCTCCGGTTTAGTTTTGCAAATGTGAAAGGGAGCCTCTCACATAAACCTATTCTATTCCTCATTAACCTCATTGCACACACAGTAACTCCAATTCTACTGCATCAGATTGTTCTGTAATCCCCATTGAGTCAATTTTCCAGTCCATTTAATTTGGATATTTTCTATCACTGGATGTAGTTACATACACAAAGAAATCCAGTCTTTTGAATTCACTTGTGAGGTTGTAATCCAATCATAATGGACATGTTATAAAGTTTGTTCTACTCTTACTTAACACAGGTTATTTTGTACCATATTCAACTTTAATCTTTAACGTACAGTACCAGTCAAATGTTTGGACACACTTTCCCATTCAAGTGAATGGGGTATCTCTGACTCCTTTTATAAAATAAAACTGTAGCAATCACTGTCAGCTCAGATGTAGAGTGTGCATCTTTTTTATGCTAAATTAGGGCTTTGACTTATAATTCTGATTATTATTAATTGTTGATTAACCTGCAATTGTTTTAGTTGGACTTAGTCCATAAAATGTCACAAAATAGTAAAAAATGCTAATTTTAAATTCCCAGAGCCCAAGTTGACGTCTTCAGATAGGTTATTATGTTCAAACAACTGTGCAAAAAACAAAGATATTACATTGACAATAAATAATAAAACAGAGAAAGAGCAGAGCAGCAAATCATCACATTTGAGAGGGTGGAACCAGCGAATATTAACTGAATGTTAATTTAAACAATTATTCATCAGAATCGATGTTGAATCATTTTCTATTTGATTGATACGGTAGTTGTTACAGCACTGTACATATTCTAATAAAGCAGTCAAACTATGAGACAAATCTTTTAAAAAAGAGTCTTACCATTGCTGACTGAAGGAGACAGGGTAGCTAGTGGCTGCACTTGGATAGATGAGCTAATTGTTGTTGCAGGACTGTTGTGTTAATTGGTATTTAAATAGCAACAATTACACTTGGTCACAGAGTAGCAAATGTTCATAACAGTTTGCTTGAGCCTGCCAGAGTAACCGTGTTACTCCATGCCATGCACACATAGCCACTGCATCCGTGCCACACATGAGCCGATGTGTGTGGTATGTGTGTGTGGTTCAATACGAGCACTTGCCCGTTGCATTTTGCGTGCAAATGTCCGCCAGAGTAGCCTACCTACCGGCATTTAATCTCCATGAGTGAGTGTGTGTTTATCGGCGCTGTAAATAAGGCCCCCCCCGTCTTTGATAGAGTCTCCTGTCTGAGGCGAGTGCCCCGGGCCCCGAGCCGCTCTTAATGGCCCCAGAGACTGACAAGAGAGGCAGCCGCAGAACGGCATGCTTTACGGCTGTTTACATCAGCCACCCAGAGGATGGAGCGAGGGAGAGGAATAGACGGGGAAGGAGGAGTGGGAGGGGATGGATGTGGGGGCACAGAAATCCACTGTTGCAGAATCCCTTCACCTGAACTTAACCCTCTAATGCTGCGCCGTAAATTTATGGAAGAGGGGGAGAGCGAGAGAGGACAAAGGGAGATGAAAGAGAAAGGGGGGGGAAGCAAAAGAAGCAAACAGAATTTAAGAGTGAAAAATGTAGGACAGACGGACAGACATGAAGCAGAAAGAGAAACCGCTGGAGAGGAGGGGATTTGGAACCTTTGTAATGGGATGAAATGAAGAGCAGGCAGCTAGCCATGTAAACTATCCCACAGGGTCAGTCCTGTTAGAAAGTAAGAGATTTACTACGATCTCCCGGTCAGCTCCAGTCCACAGTGCTCCTCCAGTCTGCCCTGGACACGGACCCTGTTTCTGTTAGCTGTGTGTTTTACAGTAAGCACCACACATTTGACGCAGCTCCAGGTTAAATAAAACTCAACTGACCAAATATTATGTTCACATGCTTGACTTGTGTGTATGCCTACTGATATTCCTCTTCATCAGTTGACACAAATGGAGTGGAAATCCAACCTGAGAGCAGGGGAACGGGAAGGAAGGGAAGAGTGAGGCTATAATGAGTTGGTGTTTAGTTTTTGAGCTGAGATAATAAGTCAATTAGTCAATCGACAGAAAATGAATTAATTGTCAACTATTTTGGTAATTAAGTAATTGTTATTTATGAAGCAAAAACACTAATAATCTATTGATCTAGTTTCTTCAATGTGATGATTTGCTGCTTTTCTCTGTTTTGTATCCTTGTAAAGTAAACATCTTTGGGCTTTGGACTGTTTTTTTTTTTTTTTTTTTAAGAAACCACTTTGAACTCTGGGAAACAGACAACAACAATTGATCAACAATTGATCAATTTGTCACAAAAATGATTCATAGATAAATTGATAATGAAAAAAACTGCAGCTCTAGTTTGGTTTCACCCCATAATGTTCCCTGGCAGGGACATTGATACTGACGTGACACCTCGAAAGGAAATCTGATTGGTTATTGATATGTCAGTTATTGTACAGATACTGATGTTTTTTTCCTCATGTGTGCCCCGTCTGCAGGTGCAGATGGCAGAGCGAGCCAGCGAGGTGACAGAGCTGAAACGCAACCTCGCCCAGGCCCTCAGAGACAAGGAGCAACTACAGGAGGTAGAGCGGCACACTATTCATGACTGGTTGCTCCCATTACAACAGCGTTACTTCTTAGCAGGTATCAGCTCTGTATAAATGAGCCATCGCTGGATCTTCACAGTTGAGACATGAAGAAATGTGAATTAAGGTTATAGTTTTATTTTAGAAAAGCCACCTGGTTTTAAACTGCAGAAATGTGCATCTCAACATCTATCTTCTGCCAGTAGAAATGTAGATAATGTAGGCTCTCAATTGAAGTCCATAGCAATATTATCACATTCAATTATGAGCGCTTCAGTGCAGTGTATGAACTCCATTCCTTCCCTTCTCCATACCATCCACTAATTAATACATCTATACTTGCTTCTGCTCACCCATTGGTACAGTGCCATTAGACAGTGCAAATGCCACGCGACGTGTCTGTTTCACCTTCCCAACCCTGGTTTAAATGTTAAACCTGATAGCAGCGCACTAATGAAGTCATCAAGAGAGGAGGTCAGGGGGGAATGGAAGCGACTGGAAGGAGGGAGCTAAAAGAGGGAGAGGGCGAGTGCCTCTATCAGCAAAGCCAGAGCAGAGGGAGCCAGAGTCTGACACCCATTACAGTAATGAGTAGGGTACTAATGCTCTTTCTTCAGATATAATCACAAAGGGCAGAAACAATGTAGAGGGAAACTTAACTCTGAGCTGAAAATGCTTAACTCCCCGTGTGGCTCCAACAGTGAAAATATGCTTTGGAAACAGCATAATGTCGGCTTGTGCTGATGGTGTTTACACATTTAGCACGTGCGCACAACAAAGATCTGTAAAGGAGGATTTAAGAAAGAGGTGGATCTAAACAGAAAGCAACTGTGAAAGAAAAACATAAAAATAGATTAATTACAGTATATAGAGGAGAACTTAGAATATGGAAAGTGTGTGTGCAGGATGAATGATCTAATGGATTTATGCCATAGCACCTTTTTGAAATCGAGCTTGCTATTTGTATGTTTTCAAAGCTTGATTGCTTAGCTGGATAAAATACTGACTAACAGGAAATATCAGTTTCCACAGACATGTGAACAATATGTAGTCTGAGGAACTGTGACGCTCAGGGATGGATCTCGTCTCCCCTCCAGGAGCTGCAGCGCTGCGTGTCCAGGCAGAGGGAGCAGGAAGTGGGCGTTCAGGGTGCTGAGATGAGGCAGCCGATGGTGCTGCGCTACCCGCTGCCATACCCTCAGGACCCCTCTCCTCCACCACTGGTGCCACAGAGGCCTGCTGAGTTGCAGTACGGCAATCCCTACTCCACTGACACCAGAAGAGGTGGGAGGAATTAAAACTCTGATAAATCATTCGTTCATGTTCTCTTTGACTCTGTTCTCCTTAAATAATATTTTGCGGCTGCTTGGTCCAGACAATAACAGATCCATGCGTTGCGGTTTTTGTAGACCGGGTGGATGTTGCGGTGTCTCCTGAGCACATGTCCCGTCCTCCGCCTGAGGCCCCACCCTGCGCCCCTCCCTGCGCACCCCCAATCACTCCCCCGAGTCCGGGCCCCGGGGCACCAGGCTGGGACCGAGAGGTGGTCTGCATCCAGCCCTCCCGCACTACGAGCCCCCCTGAGAGCCTGGAGCATCCACCGGAGGAGCCACGAAATGTCAGTGCAGACAAACTCTCAGTGCCACCAAACTAGAGTATCTGCATCAACTGAGGTTTCACATGCATCAGATTATGCATAGATTAAATAAATAAAAAAATAAAATCAGTGTTAGTTTGGCATGTTTTGCTCGCTCTCCTCAAAGATAGATTTCATGATGAAAACATGTTAGTAAGTCACAGTACCATAATTGATCACAGCATCAGTTTTGATCTCAGTATGTCCGGATATATTTTAGAGCAAAATAAACGCATGACATAACAAACTAACTGTGATCCCAGCGTTTCCCTTCCTACCCTTGCTTTGTGTTTTCAGCATCCAAAGAATTGCTTTCACGGTAAACCCTCTCTCTCTCTCTCTCTCTCTCTCTCTCTCTCTGTCTCTGGAGTGCTCCTCCTCGCTGAAAGACGGGAATAGTGGCTTGCCCTTAAAAGACGAAGCTTTGAACTCATTTGCATAAAGCTCTAATTAACGTCACTCCCTCAGAGCTCAAGAGAGACGAAGATAACAAGGGCTTGGAGAGTAATTAGGGGAGATTTTGCAAAGGGACAGACCTAAGATCAGTTAGCGTCAGCCGGATTATATCTTTGCTTGTTTGGGAGCAAACTGAATAGAGACTGCTAAGGAAGGTTTACTGTGTGTTGTTCTTTAAATAGAAACATACCTACACACCCATATCTTTAGTGGTTCAATTATTTGGTTGCCCCTTCAAACCATTTTCTTCTTTTTTAGTAAACATTTGAAGGTTGTGTTTGTGTGCGCGTACAGCTAGACGGCCATCATTTTCCATCCTTTTGTGTTGTGTTTCATAGGCTGCTGATGGGGCTCAGCCATCCTGTGATCATCAGTCCAGTAGACGTAGTGAAACCAGGAGCAGCTTCTGCTTTGACTCCAGGTAGTGTGCCCACCCACACACATAAAAACATAACTGTAATAGAACTTTTTAAAATCAAGGCGTGTCACTGAAAGACACATGATAAAGAAAGGCATCAATAACAACAGATGGCAAAGAGAGGTTAGGGAGGGATTTTTATTTCCATTAAGTAATTCAGTCCCTGTGCCAGTGGTGAGCCAAACAAGGCTAATAGGGAAAAATAAAAATGAAAATCCCTCGCTGTTTGGCCAGATCTGTAGGGTGGCAAGCTGACTTCAAAGAGTAAAGAGGTGGCAGTTTTCATGGTCATCGGTTGGCAGATTCTATCTAAATACATGAAATGGCTGTAAATTCATACATTTAGGGGTTTGTGACTTCCAAACTCAGAAGATGACTTGAAGACATCATTATGTTTGTATGTTTTACCTCAGGCTCCTTAATGGAATGGTTTGAAATTTTGGTGCGTTCATTCATTCATTTCTTGTCGAATGTTACCACTGTCGTATCAGTCCATTAAGTATGAAACCCCGCAAAACCACGCCTCGTGCACGTGGAAGAAGTTTGCCTCGAAGGCTTTTTGTCAGAAAGGTTTTCTGACAGAAACATGTGGTTAACGTTGTGAAACGGTCGCAGTTTGGTTAGGTTTAGACACCAAAAGTACGTACTGTAGTTCAACGTTAACTTTTTATTTTAACCCAAACCATGATCTTTTCCTAAACCTAACCAAACTGTGGTTAACGGCTAGATTTGCAAAAAGATCATGGTTTGGGTTAAAAGTTAAGTCTCACGCGGGGAAGGGAAATTACATATAAATACAACATATATATATATATATATATATACACACATTCTACTTTTAACTGAATGTAACATGCAGAATAAGTCAGTGTACACATTCCCAGTACATGATCCCAACCAAACTGACACATCTCCCCCCGTCTCACCTTCCTCCAACCACCACCCTCTCCTTTTCTTTCTCCAGGAGTGACGTTCACAAGCGCTGCCCGTTGTGCGAGGTGATCTTCCCGCCCCACTTTGAGCAGCGCAGCTTCGAGCAGCACGTGGAAAGCCACTGGAAGGTCTGCCCCGTCTGCTCCGAGCAATTCCCCCTCAACTGCCAGCAGCAGCTCTTCGAGAGGCACGTCCTCACGCACTTTGACGGCCACGTGCTCAACTTCGAGCAGATCGAATGAAGTATGTGGGGGGGCACACCTGGAATCCTGACATACTGTAATGGGTAAATGTGTGTTAGTTCATTTTAATCGGGGTTCGGTTAAGTTGTCTCGTTAATATACAATCATTAGCACTTTTTTGCAATCTTAACAAAGGTTAGAAAGAATGTAGTCCACTTCTGAAAGGAAGCAGAGTTTGTCCTTTGGCGTCTACTCCACCGAGGTGTTTATTAAGTAGGGTAGCTTTCACCTTAATACACAAACTGGAAAAGGATCATTAACACTCGGGAATAGTGCCATGGTCCTTTACTTTTATATCATTTTTACGCTCATTTTTCTGCTTCAAGGGACTAAAGCACCATCAATAGTGCATGCATTTATTATGTGTTCAAAACTACAAAATTACAGCTGTTCAAGCTAAAAGAGTGAATTGTAGCAGGAGCTTGAACAAGGGCTTTGAAGGAAAAAAAAAACATTTTAGTATGTCAATGTCCCTGTTCTTTAACTACCCTGAACATTCCTTTACGATGAATAGGATTCACTTGTGATAAAGCAGCGAGGACATCTCCATCTTTTAACTGTCCACGTGATTCAAAGCTTGGAAAGGCAGAAGAGATAAGATTTTTTTTGTTTGAAGTGTAAATTCAGAGTGAGATCTGAATATGTGATGTCTTAAAGAGTCATCTGAGTGTGTATATTTCATTGAAGAATGGTGCGGTGGAGATATTTCTTTTTTGACTTGAATGGGAAGTGATCTTTGATTTCTCCCAAACTACGTATGAGAGTGTTTTGCAAAGACGTCAGATGGTTTAAACAAAAACAGCACTACGTTATCATGTATCTGCACTAAATAAGGCTTTATTATGAATGTACTGTACATATGAAAATAAGTATAAGTTGTGAAGGGACCTGTGAATTACTGTCGTGACCCTGCCTCCCATCATTGTTACTTCCCTCATGTTTTAGTGGTGAAAGAATGACGGACCAGTGATGTTTTACTTTGGTCAGTCGGTAAGAGGCTGGGCTGGTCTCTTCTGTAACATGTTTTAGGCAAATAGACTGCAGGACACTAAGTTACAGATACTTTTGTTGTTATGTACTTCCATGTTTTAAAGTTAAAACTGTGAAGAAAAAGTCATTGCTTTGTGTGCTGGTCCACATCACGAGTGAGTGCCATTTATATGTGTCTCCACAGGTCTCCATGCCACCGCTTGTCTATTTTCTGTCACAAAGTGACCCCTGACAGTGTTGTATTCAGGCTTTTTGCACATGCCCAGTAATCACAAGGCAAACGTGTTTGTATGTCATGTGTCCAGCGCAGCCCTTTTCATGTGAGAATGTCAGGACGGTGGTTTAAGTGTGCACTGCAAAGATCTTTATGAATAAAGTCAGCTTGTCTAAATGCAGTTAAACAGTAATGGTTTCTTTCATTTGGGTTGAAAGGGGGAAAAAATAACGTGACCATCAGTCTGAGCTACAGAGCTTTTTACTTTATTTTGCTGTTTTTTTTTTCAGTCATTTCCTGTTTACATTTAAGCAGCTTCTCTTTTATATAGAAAGACAGTTTGACATCATTTACAAGTTACTCTGCTCAGAACCTGTTGTCCCCCCATACAAAAAGGAAACATTGGTCTCCACATTACATACGAAAATATAATTTAAAAGCACTTGACAACAGACACGTTACAATACATTCACTGTACACGGTATATTGAAACCCCTCCCTCATCTCCTCCTTCTGCACACAGCCTCCGCTCCTCCTCTCCCACATGTGTAATACTGCAATTGGCCCCCGTGTAAAGCTGAAAAACTATTGCCATGGTGACGGCGGTGTCCGTGAAGCGGGGATGGTTTTACGAGTGTTTGACAGAGCTCCGACGGGAGACTCTCAGTCTCCGTCCGTCTTGGCCCGTCTCTGCTCTGATCCCAGCCACGGAAACTCTTCCCCTACGCTGAGAGGCAGGAATGAAGCTTTTCTGTCACACGCAAACCATTATCTCAGGGTTACTTTCAAGGTATTAAGTCCACAGACGTACTTTGAAACTGATACCAAGATTTCAGAGATCTTGGTTCACTTATTGGTGGACATGAATGTCTTTCAGGCCACATTTGTGCTTATTTGTCAGGTAGCACACTACTTAAAGGCATTTTAAGTACAGTACAGTCGCGTGGTAATTACTATAATCAGAGAAGGATATTAAAAAGAAATGAAGGGGTTAAATAATTTATGTTTGTTTAACCCCCTAAATAAATTAGGGAGTTAAATAAACAAATACCAGAAGAAGAAAAAAATTGGTATCTGCCTTGTAAAGACAATGTAGAAAATGAAGTGTTATCAAAAAGTCTATTTAGACCCAGTGGTTTCCATGGCAACAGCAGCTTGGAGGACAGGAGGGTGTGTGCATGTCAGAGGTCACTGTACCCATCAAACGAACAAAGGAGAAAAAGCTCATGCTTCGAGCCTTCTGCTGCAGAATAAAAAACGATGAGGGAAATGGCGTCATGAGTCAATGTGTCTTGGCACGCGACGCTGCACCGCACCGCTCTTGTTTTTCTAGAGGCAATGATATGAATGATGAAATCCCAGTCGGGGGGGGGCAACAAGTTGGCCACCGCTACACTACATGACGCTACACTGCCAGCCAGCCAGCCAGCCATCCTGCTCCACAGGAGTCGAACCAGCGGCCCGGCACAGACAACGTGACAGATCCGAGCACTGAAACACACAGAATACAGTAACACTCTATAGGCTGATGACTTGGATACTGCTGAAAACACACACACACACACACACACACACACACACACACACACACACACACACACACATACAGTACATACAACGAACTGGAATGCTCTTGTCTACAACGCACACAAATGACAGGTTGTAGATGGTAATCTCTTTCAAATACAAATCCACCCTCTCCTTCCTCACATTACAGAGAGCATGCGTGAAAACATTCCGCTGATGTACATCCACTCATCCGCACATTTCGGGGGCGCGGTGAAGAAGAAAATCATTGCCACACGTTTGGCGACCTCCAGGGTGAAACCATTACAACTCCCTTACCCACCCCTCCCACCCCCACCCACCCCTCATCAGGCACATGGTATGGTCAATGTTTGGCAGTGGAGAGCTGTTGGCAACAATCATGGAAAAACAAAAGAAACAACAAAGATCTTGGCAACTGGAATACAGTATGATGCTTAACCTGCTTTCACGGCTAAGTCTCTGGAACACAGCTCTGGCACTCTGAATGAGCAAACACTGAAGATATGAAATACATGGATGGCTCCTTGTGGGGATGAAATATTTAAGATATGGATTACTGGCCTGGGCCGTGTTCTAATACGTTCAGCATCCCTTCCTGATCAACAGTAAAACATCGCACACGATTCAGTGTGTCGTACTGAGTGTGTGTGCGTGTGTGTGTGTGTCGTACCGAAAAGGCGCATTAGCTCCTCATCTCTAGGATGTGGTGAGAGAAAACCTGACTCTCCGAACCTACAGTCCCGCCAGCTGTTTCACCTCGACCTCTGAGGTGACACAACTGGCCACCCAGCAAATAAGGAATGAAAGGAACACTTACTGATACATAGGAAAAAAACACTATCTAAAACACTGACAAAAATATATAAAATAAAGCTTGAAAGTTGAAGCTTAAAAATAAAGTGTAACTATTTATGTATATGCTCATGAATACTTTTATATATTTTTCTGTACACATACATATCTGTCTATTGTTTATATATCAATATATCTATTTAAAGTATAACTTAACTCTCGCACTTAAACCCCCAGAAGTTACTGCCAAGGCACAGATCTAAGCTCAGCGAACTAACGGAAAGGGAGTGTATCTACTGCTGAACTTAGATCAGCACTAATGTCAACTTCAGCCCACTCATACACGAGCGGGAAAAGGGGCAGAGCTTGGTTGCACTTCCTGTTTCACATCTTCTTTTACGTTTCCCCCCTCTCTTCTTTCATATTGTTTGTTTTTTTGTCTTTTCTTTCTGTTGTTTTTTACAGTTAGCACCTTATGTAAGTCAAACAATATATAAAAAAAAATTAATGTGATAGCATATATGAATGTGCAAATGTACAACAATAAAAATACTACAAAGATACTTTTTTTTTTCGAAAAATACAAATGATATAACGTATAGAAAAAAAAAATATAACACAAATAAACAAAAAGATGAAAAAAAAAATTAAAACAACTTAAAGCATGCACTTGATCCTTTAGTGTGTGGGATGGGTATAAAAGGGTCGGGTAAGGAAAGTCAGGATAGGGCTATGTTTGGGGTAGTTGGTGTGACCACGGGCTCTAGCCTTGAATCTTGCGCAGGATCTCAGTGGAGACGGGTGGGTGGAAGTTGATGGTGTGGTGTCTCAGGCCCTGCGAGGTCTTGTAGCTCTTGCCGCAGCGACACTTGAAGGGTTTCCTCACACGGATCTGCGTGCGGTGGCCATTCTTGGCGTGGTACTTGATACCGTTGACATTCTGAAGAGACGGGGGGGAGAGGAGATACATTATGAAAGGGGAGAGGGGTTGCAAGTACCTTATTTACACACAAGCCCCATGTTTGACACGCAATATTGACCATGCAATACAACCTGTTCGACCCTTTCACACCAGCGGTCACAGGTTGATCGCTTATTGACACAGGTCTGCAACTATAGTACCTTACACATCACTGCTAAACCACAGCATTATACCAAATCTTTTATACAGAGATGTCCCAATCAATATTATTAATAATTTTAATAATAAATTCAACAAGCCACATTCAACAAACATGTTCAAGAACCTCAGAGATTAAGAGGAGAAGAATTTAGAAACCACCAACAACCTCTATCATAGTGTGAGTATAGCTTTATAATCATTATATTGTTAATATTTCTTCATGATTATTTTATTGGATCTTTTAGCTTTTGATGTGGCAGTTGCTAATCTTCCTGCGGTCCACACCAAGCTGAACAATGTCAGACCTGCATCAAACCCTGGTCAGACACTGCGTGGATAAGTCAGGTTGGATAACACATGTGGACCCATTCACATCAATAACAAATGTGACTCCCACGTCACTGTTTTGGTCTGAAAAGGGTATAAGAGAGCAATGTTCCTACACTGTCCATTAGTCAAAGAGCACGGACTTCAAGCTGAATGAGCTTTTTGTTACCAGCTGTAATAAAAGTCAACCAAAGCAAATATGCCATGATATATTTATCACTGTTTCCAATCACGACATTCTGGATTTATAATGTGCTTTTTCAAACATTATGTCCAGACATGTGATACTCAGACAAAAGCTCCAGTGTGGACTTCACCAGAAACCAGCCTTACCTTGTATCTCTTCTTGCAGCCGGGGACGGGGCAGGCGAACGGCTTCTCCTCTCCCCCGTTCATGCACATGGAGCTGAGGATGGACTCAGAGCTGATGGCGCTTTCTGTGGTCCACGACTCATCGCTGTCCGACTCCTCGTAGTCTACCTCCTCCTCATCATACTCACTGCCTGGAGGCACAATGGAGACACACAGAACAAAAAAAACAGATCAGTCAGAACAGATGAAATATGGATGGGGACATACCCAAAAGGACATCATGACTTTGGAATTTACCAAACAGAAATGATATGTGACTTTTTATTAATACTTTTTTACTTTGATTCATTAGCAGCCCACATGTCACTGAAAGAACTGCTCAGACAAAACAGCAGTGGTGTGTATGTGCTGCTGTGTGCGCCTGTGAGTCAAAACACAGGGGTTGGCACTGAGAAAGAGATCATTAAGTGGGAGTGATCCCCATTGCTCAGCCTGAAAAAAGTGCTTTGCTAAGTGCAGAACATTTTCCACTCACATGCACACACACACAGACATTAACATACCACATTACTGAAATGTTCAGGCAACACACACACACACACACACACACACACACACACACACACACATAAAGGCCCACTGACCCCCCACCATCTCACAGGAAATGCTGCACCTCAGCATGAGGAAATGGATGGCACCCTGGCACATGTCGAAAGAGGGCGTGTGTGCGTGTGTGTGCGTGCGTGCGTGCGTGCGTGCGTGCGTGCGTGCGTGCGTGCGTGCGTGCGTGCGTGCGTGCGTGCGTGCGTGCGTGTGTGTGTGTGTGTATAGCCGTGCTGGTGTATAAGCCCAGACCTAACACTACGTTTGGAACCATTTGGGCTGGAACTGGACATCTGCTTCTGGGCTGTGCAACACACGGCCCCATGCGAACACACAGCGTGACAGCTGCTATGTAATTAGCAGAGTGTTGACTGGTCTGCTCACTGCAGGGGCCACCAAGCCCAACACACAAACAACACACAAACACACACACACACACACAGCAGTAGACAGTGGTTGGGGTTTTAGTCTCTTCCACTTTCCACTCTAGAAGCATATTTTCTTTATGATTCAAAAATTTTAGGAAATATTTGTATGAAAACATATCCAACTTACTACAAAATAACTTTTTATGGTTAAAAGTGAATCATTTGCAGTTTGCTTTACTGAATAAAAGGTGAACTGGCTCGTGCTCACTTGGCAGATATTTTGAAGTTATGGTTTGAATTGGCTCCTGATGGTGCAACCTTAACTGTAAGCTTTTTCTGTTACAGCCAGTGGGGTTAATTTGCATTAGTGAGTTTCAACACCTCCATTCACTCCACAAGTATGAGCAGTCCATCTTTCTGCGTCTCAAACACACATTTCAACACACACACCTGTCGTACCTGTGGGTGTGCTGCTGCGGAAGGAGGAAGAGGGGGTGATTGGGGGCGTGACGGGAGGCGTCAGGTTACCGCTGGTGTGGCGAGGAGGCGTGGCCGTGCTGTTCCTGGACACTCCGCCAGTGATGGACAGGGACAGCTTGGGCGTGGCCTTCTTCTTCATAGTCTCCTGCTCCCGGCGCGCCGCGTCCGTCATGAACCTGATGGCACGCAAAGGGGGCGTCATCAGTAAATCCCATGACAAAGCAAACTCCCTGAACTTAAAATGTACCAACAAACCTCCCTGACAACCATGTTGATGTCAGCTTGAGCGCCTTATAAGTGGAGGCAATGCTCGTGAAGCAACTGATGCAAAACTTCATTCAAAGAAATATATAAATATTTGAATCCATCCAAAAGTTAGAATACTTCTGGTTTATTACAACTTGGGTCTTAATTTCATTGGCCATCGTTTCTGTCAGTTATGATAACACTGACCAAAGTAATTGCTCAGATCTTGAAACACACAGACATTGCTACAACAAAGTCTGATGGGGCAATAAACAAGCAGTGAGACGATCCGGGAGGTTTGTACACATGCCAGCAAGCCACATTACTTGGAGGTAAAACCGAAAGTGAGTACATCTGAGATATCGGTAACAATCCCTTATTGTATATGTACAACTATGGCAAGTGCAATAGGCAAAAACTGAACCAGGAAGTCAGTCTTGATGGATGTTTACAACAGACTGTTTGGGTAATAATCTTACTGATCGGTCAAAACTACAATAGTATGATCCCAGTTCAGTTGTGATTAACCGGAATTACACTTTAATAAACTATATTTACTGTAGTATTCTTTATATTCTACTTTTGTTTGTGCCTTCTAACTTTCTCTATAGTTGCTATAATAGGGGCCTTTAAGGTTTCATCTCATCTGATTATGGCTGTTCTGTACACTGGCGCTATGAGAGGGAAGTCTGAGGTTTGACAAGACATAATTGAGCTGCTGAATGAACTGCCCCTTTAAATATGCAGTCATCACAACATTGTACAATAAATACAGATGACATTTACAACCTCGCCGCTTGAACAATTACCACAGAAAACAAACCTCACCCTCTCTTTCTCCCTCTGTTTTACCGTTATCTTTCTTAACGTTGCGCCTTGGAGTGATTTAACGGGGCATTAAGTGGGACGTGACACATCGGTTCACCACACAAAAACACACACAAGCCGTAATCCTGAAACGCCGCCTTTGGCTGTGCCGTTCGCAGCGCAGGGAGTCAGGAGTGATTGTCTTGTGTGGTTTTCTGTGCTGGTCTGTGGATGAGTCGCTGCTATGTCTATGGGAACACTTCAGTCATTTGAGTCTCTCTCCGCAAGCCACATCCGCGCGCGCACACACACACACACACACACACACACACACACACACAAACACAGACTTTTACTGGTGGAGCAATGCTGCCCTCTATAGACAGACACCTTTGGTTGTGTGCGTGAATGTGTGTGTACCTGTTGATGTAGCTTAGGGCCAGATAAGTGGGCTGCTGTTGCTCCTGTTTCTCCAGGACCCGCGGATCTGTGTCTGAGAGAGAGAGAGAGAGAGAGAGAGAGAGAGAGAGAGAGAGAGAGAGAGAGAGACATTCAGATTAATCACTGCTCTATGTGGAGGGAAAATGTTGTGTGAATACTCTCAGTAAGGAGCTGACTCATACGTCTATTCTTCCTGCCAGACTGGCTGATAGATTACTGGATGTTTCTCACACTGCGTTCTCTGTATTAGTCCAAAGTATGTGAGAGCCTGCAGATACATTTCGGATACTTTCATAAGCGGCACATTATTACGCCAGCGCCAAGCCCTCTGTAATTTACTAGCAATGCCTTTCCCAAAGTGACCCAAGGCTGCTTAATCATCGCCAGAGTCTGAATGTGGCAAAGAAGAAATTTGTCCGAGAGTGAAAGAGCGACTTGGAGGCTGTGATGAATGTACACAGTGTATTACTTGAAACACACACACACACACACGCTTTTTCCAGTTGACTTGCTAAGTCAGTAACACTACAGTAGGCAACTTCCACTGCCTGAGGGAAGCAGCGTTAACTTCAAAGCCCCACCTCCCACCCCTGGAAAACAGGAGCAAGTGTGCATGAAAACACTGCGGGTGGGTGCATCTGTGAAGTACCAGTGCCATCAAGCGTTCAACAGGGGAACATTCAGAGGGATCCAAGCTAAAAAACTAGTAGGTTTATGCCATGGCGTGCATGACTATGTCTGTGTGAGTGTGTGTGCATGTAGGAATAATTGCAGCTTTATATGTAATGGCTAGCAGATGTATTGCAATTCAGATCCAAGAACTGGATCATCTCTGCGCAACAATTAACAACACACTCACGGACGCTCCCTCCAACTAATCCCAAGTGTGTGTGTTTGCGTGTTGGCCTTCTTAGCCCTTCGGTTTTCAGGCTTTCACACCTCGTAATTAAAAAAGAATGCAGACTTCCCACAGAGCAGGAGAACGCCAAGGAGACCAGCAAACAAGAAAACAACCTGGAAGAAAAGGCACACTGCTGCTGATGCTGTGTAGACCAGAGTCCTATACATGTGAGTGTAAAAACACTGAACAGGATGGGTGAGGAAAAAAGATAGCAGCGGCATGCATCCATAAACACACACACGCAGGCTCACACACAAACACACGCATCTGAGGTGGTCCACAGAGGTGGTCTTTGACAGGCTTTTATAGCTGAGCCTTAATAATCCTACCTGCTGCTCAGATGTAGAGACCAGATCTCTCTGCACGCGCATGAGCACACGCGCACACACACATACACCAACACTCCTCGACCTACATCACTGAGAAGGCTGAGTCACGAGACATGACAGTGAGAGCGAGCAGCATCTTGAAGTCTGACCTCTTTAAAACCACTGAGTTTGAATCTTTTTGTAGCTTGTCTAAATTTGTTTTCCCTGTCAATATATATTGATATGATGTGATGATATTATAGGGAGGACTGCTGAGGCACTCTGAGGAGATTTAAAGACAAAAAAAAAGACAAAAGAAAACTTTGATAAAGTAAGTGTGTGTAATATGACCCAGTAGGTAAGGGCATGCATTGCTCGTTTAACTCGGCTGAAACAGTCAAATAAGCTCAGAAATGTATCACCTGACTGTAATGTAGCCCTCAAGACCAGGAAAACAACTTATATCCCAATATTACAACAACAAACCAAAACATTCAGACAATATCTTGTCAGATATCAAACACTATTGATTGTTTTTATTAGCAGTTGATCTGCCCATTATTTTCTTGATTAACTGATTAATGGCTTTGGCTATAAAATGTCAGAAAATAATGAAAAAATGTCTGTTATAGGGGAAATCATCAAATTGTTTGTTTTATCCAACCAACAGTTCAAAATCCAAAGATATTCAGTTTACTGCCATACTGTATATGACAAAGAAAAGCATAAAAACCTGGAAGCCGGAACCAGCAAATGTTTGCCGTTTTTGCTTGGAAAAAACTGAAACAACAAAACAGCTGCCAATTAACGTTCCGCCTATCAGTTAATCGAATATCCGACTAATCGTTTCAGCTCTATTTGTTACGTCTATAAAATGTCAGTAAATAGTAAAAAAAATGAAGGATACAATTTCCCCCGAGCCTAAAGTGGCGTCTTCAAATTGCTCGTGTTCTCTGACTAACCGTCCATATTCCAAAGACATTTAATTTACAACACGTAACTCAGAGGAGAGCTGGAAATCCTCACATTTGAGAAGCTGGAGCCACCGAATGCTTGACATTTTTCTTTGATAAATCACTTCAACAATTGGTCATCAGAACTGTTATTGATAATGTTCTGTAGAGTGACGAATCAATTAATCAACTAATCTTTTAAGCATTGTAATCATTATATTAACAAGCTCTCACTTGTAGAGTCTGTGTCTGCAATTATACCAGGAGTCCTACTTTTATATGGTAGGATATATTCAGATGTACTGTGAACACTGCAACAGTGGCAGTCAGCTGAAGTCAGCTCAGTGCCATTTAGGCAAGTGTTTGACAGCCACGTATTAAAGAACAAGTACCAGAAGAGTTAATAACTTGGGATGTACAAGGAGCTCAGGTTTTTGCTTTAAGATGAGGTAAGTGTGTGCATGTGTGTGTGGAGAAGGGGGGAGGTGGGGTGTCGGTGGAGTAAATGGAGTAAGCCAGGTGCAGAGAGAGAGAGAGAGAGAGAGAGAGAGAGAGAGAGAGAGAGAGAGAGAGAGAGAGAGAGAGAGAGAGAGCTGCAGTAAATGTTCACCGGCTTTACGACTTCCGCTCACCTAGCAGGACAGGAAGCTAACACACTGCTGATCCTGCCGCAGGAGCAGGAGGGGACCCGCGCGCACACACACACACACACACACACACACACACACACACACACACACACACATTTAGACACAGACACACAGTAAGCTACGAAAGTGAATATCAATTTTCACTGATTTCATTCGCAAGTTTTACGTTTAACCTACACAGTGCACTCCTGCTCTGTGTGTTTTCCATCTGCATGTGTGCGTGAGTACATGTTGCTGTGCATGTGTGCTGTATGTCCGAGACATTTCAGAGTCTCCAGGGTCTATAAATATCTCCCTAATTAGCATTCCTGTCATTAAAAGCAACAACCAATCAACAGCCGCTCCACTCATTTCAACACAGACATCCATCCCTCACCAGCAGTACACTGCTGCCCCCTGCTGAACACACACTGTGTGCATGTGTCCACATGTATGTGCACATGTGTATAGGTCTGTGTGTGTGTGTGTGTTGAAACTAGGCCAAGAATGCATGGCTTGTTTTGCAGACTGCTAATTAAGCCACAGAGAACATTTTAAAGTGTTTCTAGAGCAGCAGGCAACCGGATGGAGGGAGAGGAGAGGAGGAGGAGGAGCAGGGGGGGATATGGGTGGGGGAAAAGGCAAACTTCTCTGTAATTACACCTCCCAGTGCTTGGTGGGGCGCTCGGGTCCTGCGACTTCCGAAAGGCAAACTGTGTGACTGTGTGGATGTGGATGTATGTGTAGCGTGAAAAGAGAGGGTCTGCAGTTTCCAGTTTGGGATGCCAATCCACTAATTGCCCCGCTACACCCTGACAGGTCATTTGGGAAGTATGGTGAACACACTCTCTCACATGCACAAGCACACGCCCCTTCCCGTGTCACACCTCTGAAAGTGGGATGGGAAACAATCTGGCAACTAGGCCTGGGTTACATGGTTTAAATCATTATCATGATATCAATACGGGTATTTTCTGATATTGATTCATACCACAAAATGGCAAATGTATGAAAAATTAAATATAAATAAAGCTGAAACAATTAGTCAACTAACCAATTAGTCGATCGACAAATATTTTGATTATCAATTAATAATTTAAGTAAGCTTTTAAGCAGATTTGTGAGAATTTGCCGCTTTTCTCTGTTATATCTCATTGTAAACTAAATATTTTTGGGTTTTGGACTGTTGGTCAGACAAAACAAGACATTTAAAGTCGTCACCGCAGACTTTAGTAAATTGTGATTGTCATTTTACAGGCCAAACAAATAATAGATTAATCAAGAAAATAATCACCAGATCAATAATCAAGACTCATTGTTAGTTGCAGCCCTACATCTAAAACAATCAAATGTATGTTCAAAGCAATAAGCTGTGCTCCACTGTTATCCATTACATGAGACCAAACTCACCTTATGTGAAAGAAAAACATCAATCAAAACATCAAATATTTTCAGTTGGCTTGGACATCAGAAAATTGCATGACATGATAACTAACAATTACTTTCATTATCGTTTATATGTTTCTTGTTTAATCTTTCTGTCTATGAAATGTCTGAAAGCAGTAAAAAATGCCAATCACAGTTTCCCAGAGTCAAAGGTGACGGCTTCAAGTGCCTTGTTTTGTCTGGCCAACCATCCACAACTCAGAGATATTAATTTTACTGTCAGGTAAGACAAAATAAAAGCAGCAAATCTTCACATCTGAGAAGCTGGAACCGGTGGAACTCGTGCATTTTTCCTTAAAAAATGATCTAAACAATTAAACAATTATCAAAGTTGGTGCCAATTAATTAGATCAACTCATGGATTAATTGACTCATCATTTCAGCTTTGAAGATCATATCAACCACAAAATGATTTCACCTGAGCGTCATCAAACAATCATTTTAAATTGTTGCTCTGCACTACTGGCAACATCAGACACTAATGCAAAGACTCCTCCTTAGCTATGCAATTATACCTTTGTTCACAAAAAGTAACCACAGCAGGGAAAGGGGTTTTCCTGCCTGTTAATGACAGACAACTGCTTCACCATATTGTGTTTGCATTTGCCTTTTCTTTGAGCCAGGGTAGATAAAGGAATACAGCCAAACTTGGCCTGTGGGCTGAATGATGACGTCTTCAATAAAAGTTAGTATAGGTTAATTATCAGCATGCTTCAGCAGAGCCTGAGCATTTATTACAACACAGTGCTGACTCCTCGTGTCAAGCCACAGCTCCAGCTGTAAAACCAAATCCAAACTAAATTCTGTCCAAACAAAGCTGAGATGTTTGGGATTTCCCTGCGCTCACCCCCGTATTTTTCCTTTCTTAACCTTCTCTTTCAAATCTCTTCCCCACTTCTAATCTCTATCGGCCATCCCCTCCCTCCCCGCTCCTTCGGGTTGAGGTAAGAGGCAGGTATGTGCTTGTGCAGGTGAGAACACAGCACACAACGCTGCCGTTCACACAGACAGACGAGCCTGACATCATTACATTCCTCAGACCTTACCTAGAGTCACCGCACAAAGACAACAAACAAACACTGCCCTAAACACAGTTCACCTAAACCCATTTCCTCTTGCATTCAGCTGTAATCTAAACAGTATGGGTGTGTTATTGGAAGCCTGCTATCCTTTCTTGTGGGATGAGGTCAGCACTGAAGACGGGAGTCCAAATGAGACACAAGTTGAGATCACTGAGGTACACAGGGGGCCAAACCGGAGGCGAAATAAAAACTATTTTTATATACTACTTTTTTTTGGGATATGCAGCACATAGGGTGTCCTACCACAAGAGGGCAGCACAGTCTACAGTAATAACCACATGTTACTAGCACAGGCCTACAGAGATTTCTGCACCCTGACCCTTAGTGACCTGGCTCACTTTTACCGCTATTTATGTCTGATATCACAAGGCTGATGTCACCTCTGGATTATCTGATTTATTGTTACTGCCTGCTTTTTCATAATCTGTTTGCACACTGCAGGATAGGCCGAAATCACAGCAATGTGTTATCTACAAAGCCTCAAACATCTTATCTGACGTCTCACGTGAAGGAGCTCCGAGGACCAAATTAGCTTATCTTTTGACTGATTGTTGATCACACGCTGCTGCACCCCACTCCTCTCCCTCACTCTCACCTCAATCCCCTCCATCTGTCACTCTTACCCCTGTGGTAACTGAATCTGCGAGCGGTATTGATTGGACTATGTGCGATCTTGACGCCGCTGATGAGAGGGGCAACTCATTAATCCAAGTGATCTGACTGGTAAACCGCCATTCTGCTCAGCTGACGGTTGGGGTCAAAGGTCGAGATAGGAGCCAGATGGGGCATAGTCAGTGTCTGTGTGGGGTTATGGCTGTGTGGCTGAAAAGACAACACCTCTTCTTGCATTTCTGTCAGTTTAAATCCTTTAATCTGTTTACTGGTTGGTTCGGGGAAACATTATGGTCTACATAGTCACAGGTTAAAATAAAATGGCCATTCACTGTATTGATTTCCCCCCCGTTTGGTTCATTTGCAAGTGATCCACAGAGAATATGGTAGGATGAAGAGTGGTCCACACCACCACCACCACACCGCTCCACTTTCTCCTCACCCACAAGCACAGTCACACACAACCTAACCCCCTTTTTAAACATCAGCACACCAGTCCCGCTCCCACATGTGATGTGACATCACACGTCGGGTGTCCTCACCACAGCCGGCGAATCGGGAGCACTCTTTGTTAGTGAGACAGCAGGTGTGCAATAACTCAGCCAATATACTGCCCCCAACCCCTTTAGAGACAGCCAGTTGCCATGGAGACTGGCTCAATGGAGCATCCATTCTACCCCCCCCTCACCCCACCGCCTCGCCCGCTTCAAACAGCCTCCTGAGGATGGATACACGCCACAAATAATGATTAGCCCACATCAACTTTGTTACAGATTTTTGAGTGTTTTGGTGGTTCACGACTCCTTAGATTCTTCTATAATGTAATTTGCTATGGTGGATTATAGGAGTCTATTATTTGCACAAAAAGTATTAAATATTTAACAAGCATTACATTGCAGGGTACTAATTAGACTACATCTGAATGTTTTTTTTATCAGGACAATAGCAATGGCTCCCTCATCAAAAACTAGGCAACGCTAATGGCCTTAATTAATATTTCATTTACTGCGCCTGCATCCAAGAGAGAGGCATTTCTGCAGGTACAGTTATTAATTAACAGTGCAATTAAAACATAATATCTATTTTGTTTTTCTTGAGAGGCTACATTTGTCACATGCATTGATAGCGAAAAATACAAGTTGATAAATGTATCAATTACCACCAATAAAGACAGCATTTTTTGTAGTAAAGCACTACTTATGTCTTTATTACTTAGCAATAAGTGAAATATCTTGCATCAATTTCATACTATTCCAAACTATAGTGTTTACCCAGCAACTATATTTGTCTGTCTAATGTCAAATGGTGGGTAAACTGATTATCAGAGGGTTCACTGTCAGATGAAAATCTAATAAGTGGTGCAACAAGTTGAAGCTTGTGCATGTGGAAGATAATCTAATTATGTCATTTCATGTCTGCCACAACTTGGTTAAACTGATACGGCGTCAATGGTAATTAAGTGACACCGACATTATCGGAAAGCATTTCAAAAGGTGATGTCTCGATGCGTCTAGACACCTCAGGTGACAAAAGCAACAGACTTTCTGGGAGCTCAATACACAAACGGTGTGAGAGGAGCCCCGGCTGCTCTGCATCAGGCCTGGCAACGTAAACACACCGACTCTTCTGCAATGTTAGCCGTGAAACCGCTGCCTGGTCGGAATGCTAGTTTCACCTATGAGACCTATGCGGCCCTCGTAGTCGAGTTACCGCTGCAAAAGGTAACTATCATAGCTAATGCAATATAAAACAAGCCGGTCACTTATTTTACAGAGAAGCCGTGTTTCTCAAAATAATTAAAGTCCCGTGTTGCTGAATAACTCGCACTCCGACGAGCCTCGACGGAGAGTGAGCAGCAGGAATAGCGGAATGCAAAGCCGAGCCTGTATGCGTTCAGCTAACTAGCTAGGACGCTAGCTAGTACCAGCTAGCTGCCTAGCTCCGTCTCCCCCTTTGGCCCGACTCACCGATGTGATTGTCCTCGATGTGGACGATGAGCTCGGCGAGAGACTCGAACTGGAGACCGCAGCCCCCGAACCTGCAGGAATTAGAGAAGAAAGAAGCGGCGGCGATGCCCGTCATGTTTTCGGCGCTGGTGCATTCACCGGGTAGAGGGGGGTCCGGGAGCCGGGGTGGTGAACGAGGAGGCAGAGTCTTCGGGTTCAGGGAGGGAGCGCCGCAGAGCGCGGAGCGGCGGAGCGGCGGAGCAGACACCGGGCGGCCAGACAGGGCAGCGGCGGACGCAGCTGGGAGGCAGGCGGGACGGTGGGGGTGGGGATGGGGGGAGGGCTGGCTGGTGGCAGCCTACGTCACGACCTGCCTACCTGTTGGGATCTGTGCCCCTTAGGCTCTGACCGTGACATTATTATTGACATCAAACACACTTAAATAAATCAAAGTTCATTCTTAGCTCATTTGCATGCGTTATATAGCCTACACATCAAAGACAACATCTAACACAAAACACAGAGTGAAAAAGAGTGTGTAGATGATATGAACATAATCTTCATTTAAAAATATATCAGTTTTTTCAGATATTGTCTTCTTGCTCATATTGATTAAGCAGAGCTAGGGCAGTTCATTAACATATATCTGTTTTTAATAATATCCTGTGTTTTTTATGTTTTATGTATCTCTTATCTAATGTAATTGTAAATGAAAGTGAATTCAGAAATATGTAATGTTTTATGTGATGGAAATGGTGTAGATATTGATTACTTATAGCAGATAATATACTGTAAATTTGTATTACACTGTACTTTTTAAAAACATATTGGCATATTGCCTTTTACAGTGCAACAGCCTTTAATAGCAGAGCTTGCCAAGTAGGCCTGTAAATATAAATAGTTTCTCAGGTGGAACAATGTACAGTGAGAAATTAAGCGGTCATCCAAAAATTGTATGGAGGAGTAAATTCTATTTATTATGCATTCATATTACATTCATTGTAAATGTCCAAATGGAATATGTAAGTATAAGGAATAAGAATCAGACAATTTACAAATGTCTGTAACATTTTATTTAACGGTATATCACCCATGGCAGGTAATATATAGTGTACATCCGTCCTAACGTTGATGCTTAACTTGTGCACCACCCTGCAATAAAACACAAAATAAGAGTCCCATTAAGATCTTAGAGCTTGGCAATGAATAGGCCTGAGCAGCCATCCAGATACTGTGTGGATAGAGATCTGGAGGAGGAACCGACAGAGTCACCTAGAGTCAGGAGTGGCAGCATCATAGTCCCAGAATAACGACTGGTTGCACGTGAGCTGGACATATGCTGACAATCTACATTCTTCTCTTTATATTCATCATGGTAAATAGTTGCTGGATTACAATTTTTCCAAATATTAATTTTTAGTAATGTGCTTAGCATAAATGTCTTCGGCTGTATTTATTTTATTTTTTTAATGTCTTTTATGCCTTACGTAACCACTTTGAATTGCTTATGGGTATGAAATGAGCAATATAAATACTTTCCTTGCCTTGCTTTTTGGTTTTAATGGAAGTGATTCAATTATTGCCATGTAATGGGCTGGAGCCAAGATTGTACATGTTTAGAAAACATGTCAGTGCTTTAGCTTCAAAACAGACCTAAAAGGAATTTTGGAAATATGAAAATCAGTCATTGTTTGTACCATTTTAAATGATTGTTGTTTATTTTCTGTCACTGGCAAAGTCACCCACAGACTCTAATTCTAAATAAAGGGGTGTTACAGTATAACTGCACATGCAGGCTATCTGTGTGTATCAATATTTAAGTTATAGCAGTTCCATAACCCAGCATCTATTACATCCATAAAGTTTACGGATTAATGTTACCCAGTAATGGCTCAGTGGTGAGCCGAGAACTTTGTAATGTGTGTGTGTGGCTCCCAGAGAGAGGAGAATGTCCTCAAATCACTGGGGTTGGCTAACCAGGGCCGGCTGGCCTGTGTTGGACCTGTTAATCGAGCGTTAAAATGGCCTGTCATAAACCATTGGCCAGTGACTTCAGCAAACAACCTTAAGACCTGGGAACACACTCGCTCTTTTCCTCACTGCCCTCTGCTTACCCGACCATTTGAAACACACACACTCATACACACAGAAACATGAAATAAACTCAGATTCACTGCTGCACTAACCGTTACAAACACATGCACTCACACAAACAACACGAAATCACCGGCGTCCACAGCCTCTCACATGTAGAGTAGAGAAATTCAGTGACTTCATCAGCCTAACACAGCTGTTCTCTCTTACACACAAACATGTAGACACACACGCAACATAAACACACTCATTACACACACATGGTGTATCAGAACTGTGACAGTGACGCAGTTCCCAACACCATTACGTAAATGAGAAGTGGTAGCATGTGTTGTGAAATGCAAGAGAGCAAGCGAGAGACTCAGAGAGAGTTTATGGTGCATGACATCATCTGATCTGAGGTCTGTGGGTGGCGCACACGATGTAACAGTTTGGGACAGATTTCAAACTAGCATGGGTCTCCTGATTGTGTGCTCCTTTTTGCTGAAGACAAAACAGTACAGCCAGTGTGGTAACCAACACACAACTCCAGTGTACACATGTGTGGACCAAACTAAATCATACACACACACACACACACACACACACACACACCAGTGGTCTGCTTGAGTGGATCTGCATGTGAGGGCAGGGTTGGATGTACATTTAACTCCAACCATTGCATTACATAATCAGATGACTGTACCTTGTATACTTGGATGCTGTTTAAAGTATCTGTTTGAAGTTACTTTTTAAGTCGCACATTAGACCCACATTACTCTGCACCTCAAGTAGTCAGAAACCATGCACCATGTATCAAGTCAAAACAGTTTGGCAGATGAGCCAGATGTGTGATGTAGCTGCAGTGAAGACAATGCAACATGGGGATTGAGGTCAGTACGTTTGTTTGACCTTTGACCTGAAACACCATATTTTTACAGACAAGGTGACAGCAGGCTCTGAGCAGGCAGCTCTCTAAAGCTCCCAGTCTGGCCGTTAAGAGCCATGCTGAGGTGAAGATGCCAGATGGTAATGGCTGGTATATCCACTGAGTTATGGAGGTAGCTGTAATCTCAGAGGCATTGTCTGCTCCAGGGCACCAGCCAGAGACTTCCTGGCTGCCGTCATACACGTTTTAGTGTGACTGTGCACTCTTGCTGTAAAACATCCCTTATCTTCACTGAAAACAAAACTCAGTGATTCACATCCACACGGGGGAAGAGCTCAAAACACAGAGTGACATCATCACAACTTCCTGTTTCATCTTGTTGCTGTGGGTACCAGAATTTGCATGCTTTAGGCGATTGGTGGATGATGAGTCAGTATGGGTTTGGTCCCATTTTGCACTTCAACCACAACAAAACCATATCCCTCTGTTCAGCTCCAACCCGGCTGAAGCACCGGAAAGCCTGACCAAACATGGCAGAGATATTACTCCATGGCTTAGCTCTGTGGAGATGTGAATGACCAAAGTCCCTCCTGTTACTTCATATGGCCAATGCAGTATCCAGTAATAACTGGATCTTACTCTAGATATCCCACATGGTTGCACAAACCTTAGCAGAACTACATTCAAGTAAATGCACCTTTCAAACGGAATGAACTGCAAACAGCTTTCAAGATAGATTCTTTCATTCCCCTTGGATATTTTAAAGCTTTATAATCCCCGATATATTGTGATTATCTTAACAGAATATGTAGGCATTTATGTGTATTAATTATGTGTATTAACTCTGTTTGTCGTTTGATTATTGGTTGTCTGACTTAAGATATGCTATTTCTTGTATGCTGGTTGCCTGATTATAAATGTTTTTTATTGCCAGGTATGTCTTGAAAAAGAACTCTTGATTTCAATGAGACAACCTGATTAAATGAAGAGTTGGGGGATTAAAACAGAGGGCAAATGGACCAATGTATTATTATTAATATATTAATTTATAATAATAAAAATAATAAGAATTATACGAGTCTGGCTATAGTCTTTTTTTTTTTTTATCATATTCACATCATGTTTCATTTATCGGGATCAAACGGTCTAATTTCCCCTCACCACGAGCCTGTTTATGTTTCATAATAACAATTTTTATTCTAAAATAAATAGAACTACATCAAAATCCCTAAAGTTTTTCTGGGGAAAAAAAACAACCTTGGGGGCTATTGCTCATTTTGACGCATAGACTCGATGCAGACGCTGGGACGTCCCGTTTCAGACAGACACTGAACGTGGGGAGAGAGGGGAAAAAACACAGGGTTTCATCCGCCCACCCGGTCTGCCCCGTGTCCCGTCACGTTGCTGCTGGTGTGTCGGACTTCGCTTGTCTGTCGGTCCAGGAGGTCCACCACCATGTTGCTGTCCCGTCCGTCCCCCTACCGGCCGGTGTCGTAACCCCGCCCCCCTCCCCTCAATCCCTCTCTCCGTACGGGACCGCAATGATTTAGAAGTTCAGGAATCCCACGTGACGTCACCGGGAGGGTGATGTAATGCTTCTGTAAATAGATCGTATTGTAATCCCGCTCCAGTCCAACGTGGTTCCTCTCTGGAGCGCCGCTTGTCCCTCTCTACTTGTAGGTAAGCCTCCGCAATTTACTTTCATTCACAAAACTTTAAACGCCCCGCAGCACGCGCTCTCCTCGCGCTAAACACAGTCTGCTGAATTTATCTTTATACGTTCATTTTTAAAAAATGTTTTACGCTAAAGCTGGAAAGTTAACGGGGGAAGTTTTTGGCTAGCTGTCCCGGTGAAGTCTCATCACCAGGCGGACGGGTTGAGCGCGAGTGTCTATTTGGGGGGTGTGACAGCACTCTCCATACAGCTGTGCCGGGCTTGTTTATGAGTCGAACAGGTTGCTTTACGGAGCGGTAGGAAAGGAAACACACCGGCATGTTCTTGAGACACGTACAGACATTGACCGCCCGCCTGCCGGAGGAGTTTGCTGGTCAGAACCGCTGCCTAATTTGAGCTGAACGAGCTCCAAGCCGGCGCGAGAGGTTCGCTGTTGTTGACATTCATCCATCAAACATGGCAACTTTGAGAAGTAGTAAGTAGCTAAAGTTGGCTCATTTTAACGTCGGACATTAGGATAATGTAGATGATTCACAAGCACAGGTGGTTTTAAAAGTTGTGTGTGTGTGTATGTCATTCACCATCACTGCTGTGATGACCACAAGAGCAATGATAGAGCAGGAGGCGGGAAAAAAAGTCTTATAATGTAGCTGCCTCAAAGATATTACTTTTTCTTTTCAATACAGACATTAATCCGTCTTGAATTGGCAACATGTTGTCTGGTCTGTTGTTGGATTTATGTATTAAGGATGACGTCATTCTGCATTGCTGTAACCACTCTGACAGACGGTTTAGCTGAAAATGTGCTGAGTCTGCTCATCTTGAGGAAGTGCTGCTGAAGGGAGCACAGAGAGGTAAAAACTGCCGATAATGATGACAGTCTTCAAATTAACTATCTATCTATTTATCTCTGAATTATCATCACACTATGTAATATCAAAGCTGCAAGAAAGGCTGCACACTGTAAATTGCAGTTACCTAAAAACTGTAAAACAATGAAACCGTCTGTCTTTTCCAACTGATTTTGTAAACTATCTGTCTATAGTTGTGGTGTTGTGTACACTTGCTTGCTCATTCTGTTTTGTAACACACAAACACAAACACACACACGCTCACACACACACACACACACACCTATGAAGTCACCTCTACTTGCCAGGGGTTGACAAATGGGGGCTGAGGCAGGTTCAAACCTGTCAGGAGTAGGCCTACAGTGCAACCCTCCCTCTGCCGCCTCCCGCCCTCATTCCTTCTCTCTTCCATTCATTGTGTCCTCCTCTCTCTCTCTCTCTCTCTCTCTCTCGCTCACTGCCACTTGCCCTTTCCATTCCCCTCTCCATCACCCTAATGTCACTCTCCAATCCCCCCCCCCACACACACACACACTTTCCATTTCTTATGGAAGCATGTACTCTTGCCCTCGCTCCTCTCTTTAGCTCTCACTCTTTCCCATAACAGCAGGACCCACTTTACTGTCTTCTCAGCGCTTTCCACTCATGCAAACCCAAAGTTTCACAGCGTGTGTGTACCTGTGAATAAGTGTCCGATGCACCTCTCATCTCCACCTTGAACATTTCTCGATCACCTCCTCCTCCTTCCTCTCTCAAGTTATCAGTACTGTAGGAGGATGAGAAGTCAAGGAAGGGTCACCCTATTGACCTCCGGGTCTTCTCTACAAGTGTGTGAATCTTGTTTGGGGACACTCAGCTCAGAGGAATGTCTGAGGTCAGGGAGATGAAGGCGTCTTCCTTTGCTCTCAGTGGAAAATGAGGGGCCAGCAGCAGTAGCACTTCAAATAAGTCATAATTACCCCCCCATCACTGGGTTAATATCTCCACTGAAGAGCTTAGTGGGTCAAGCCTGGGTTAGCGCTGCATGTGGGTTTATCATTGTGCTCTATTCTGTGTTTGTGTTGATATTTTTACCCTATGATGACTTTATTTCTATGCTATGCATGGCAAGCATGCATCCTTTCATCACACTGGTATTATTAACTGATGCCCTGGTGAAAGCCTAATTGTAGGCTGAAACGATTGCACTACACGTAGCACTTCGCTACCTAATAACCATGAAAAGTAAAGATCACGATGCTGTAAGACCTTGATGCCCTTCTGGTGCTCACATGTTATTAGTAATGTGTAATGAGTAGTTGTTTGTATCATAGTTCTTGTCCTAATAAAAATGACTACCTACAGTATACAGCAATGCTGTCAGAACCCAAGACTGCTGCACTCCCGCTGGCACCAAAGGGATCATTTTCCTCGAGATAATGTTGTGTCTCAGGGTGAAACATCCATCATCTGTGGCGTCTACCTCATTACACCCTGCTTCCACAATAAAGACGTGATAATAGGAGGATAACTGTATCATACAAGCCTAGTGTGTGATTTATCTGAGGGCATTGTCTCTGTTTAAATAAAAATAGAGCATAGAGAACTATGGGCTTCCTGCTGAATGAAATCATCACACAGTAACTGTGACCAGGGAGACGTACCGCAGTTCCCTACATACAGTACGATGAGGTTGCAGGTTAATGTGTTGTTCTTGCTTCTTCTGTTTTCTAGGCGTGTGTATGACATGAATGACAAACTGGACAGGCCTTATGAGTGCGGCGCCCCGGGCTGCTCTCAGGTCAGTGGATACAGTATGTGTGTGCTACACCTGCGCTGTAACAGCTATAATGAAAATTATTTTGCAGAAAAATATATGATTATCATTATCAAACTAGACTGTTAATCCTGACTGTATAAAACCATGTATTGTAAGTGAAATAAAATGCTTTAATATTGTAGATTATTAATTGTGGAAAGTATAACTGAACAGTATGTAGTTAAATGAGGTCAACTGCACAGCCTTTGGTCTTGTAGAGTATTTCCAGGCTGATAACAATAGGATTTTCAAGATTCAAGATTTGATTTGGTACATGAAATGGAAAAGAGAAGTCTAGTGTGCAATAAAGACTTATAATTGGAACAAGAGTAAAAATAAGAATTAGAAAAACAAATACAAAGGCTAAACTTCAAAGATAAATTTTTTTTTTCAGTGTATTTCCATTAATTTATCACCTGGAGTGATACGTATTCTAAAATATTAAACTGCTGACTAAGACCGTTATGACTGATTAGTCAGCTATAAGAGGTATCGGCTTGATTTAACTGAACATCTCATCCCATGTGTCATATCGTACAGCTGCACGCATCTCTTCATGTCTTTCTCACTCTGTCGGTGTGCTGCAGCGCTTCCAGTTAGAGGAGCATCTGATCATCCACAGACACAAGCATGAGATGACCCTCAAGTTCACCTCCATCAAGACGGATACGGCTTTTACAGGTGAGGGAGCACAAAAGAAACTAGCAGCCACGTGAAGAAAAAAAAAACACATTGCCAATTCTCTGTCTTCTATCGCACATATTACACTACGTAGACATGCTACATGTCACTCAGGTCAGCTATTGTCTGGCTGCATGTGTGTGTGGTGAGTGACCTCTTTTCAGGATGAGAGCATGATGAAAAAACGATGACGCTACGTTATACAGTATGAAATCA
Organism: Macquaria ambigua; assembly: GCA_008360985.2. Classification (NCBI taxonomy): domain Eukaryota; kingdom Metazoa; phylum Chordata; class Actinopteri; order Centrarchiformes; family Percichthyidae; genus Macquaria; species Macquaria ambigua. The sequence goes on along the minus strand of VMKM01001790.1, from coordinate 51,594 downwards.
GATAAGCTCGATACAGGCTTCTTTCCCTCAGATAGCCTGTGCTGTGAAACAGAGCTGCTCGTGTTGCAACGTGTATAGTATACTCCACCAGATTAGACCAAACATACTGATAACGCCTTCAGCGAAGACCCACTTTGATTTAAAAACACAGGCAGGAGGTGTGCAGGGGTCAGCACAAACCTTAAATATTTTACTCTTTATTTGGATATTGGGCAAAGTAAGGGGGGCAGGAGTGCAGGTAGGTACAGGAGAGAATCTGGTGGGAGAATTGGGTAGATGTAACCATATGCTTGTGGAAAGGAAGACTTTACTACCCGGCACAAAACCCCAGTTTGTTACTGTGTGCACCAGGGTTTGACTATAACAATATATTAGTTTGCTGATTAATTAATTAACAAATATTTACCAATATCAGATGGACAGTCAGTGTCATTTATTACTACAACAGCGGTTTACATACTGTAAATATACCACAGTAGAGCCACAACTTACCATTATTTTCATTACAGATGAATCTGCTGATTATTTTCTTGATTAGTATTAGATTAATACCAAAAAACAGTCGTTCACAAATTCACACAAAGGTGATGTCTTCAAATTGATTTTTTTGTTGTCCAGCCATAGATATTAGATAATATTATTAAGATATTAAGTTTACTATCATAAAATATAGAGAAAAAGCAGCAAATACTCACATTTGACAAGATGAAACCAGAGAATGTTTTGCATTTTTGCTTGAAAAATTACTAAAACAATTAATTGGCTTTGAATGATTTTTTAATGACTTTCTTTAACCAGTTTTGTAAGTTCTTCATCTTCTTCCTCTTCCTTCAAAGCTGCATTTTTCCCACAAGTGAATAGCAAAGGTATCTCCCTGTTGAAAGAGCTGCTAACCCAAAGAGAATTTAATTATCATGGGATTTAGTGGGGAGATTTTGTGTCCTGTGATAGTCTACGTGCTGCTTTAGATGCTTTTTGCAATTGCAAAAATAAGAATTAGGGAAGAAATGGCTTTCAAAAAACCCTAACCAAACCCTAGTGTACAGTGCATGCAACAACAAATTATTAATGGTGTGGGTCTTACTACACTGAGACATTAAACAAAACAGATATGCAGCTGTTTAAAGGGAAAAAAAGATCTTGTAGCCAGTTATTTGAGACATGTTTTTGCTTCAGTATACTAATCCAGTTGTACGTCACAGCTTTAATGTAAATGTAAAAGCCCCTACATTGCTAATGAAGGATGCAGAATAGGTGCATGATGAGTAGCGTCACTAGCCAACCTATTGTTTCTATTGCACCACCATGATCCAGACTCGTGGTCAGAGCACTGTCATGGGACACGGTCTGTAACCATAGAAACAGCTGCCTGTCTGGACGTAAACATCAGCATGGCGTCTAACCTCTCCAGACTCTCCGTCTGCACCTTTCTCTCTCTCTCTCTCTCTCTCTCTCTCTCTCTCTCTCTCTCTCTCTCTCTCTCTCTCTCTGTCCTGCAGCCTGTCACGCCTCCTGCAGGAAATCACATGTCAAAACAAAGAGCCCAGCTGACCTTTGACCCCTGCATGTTTAGACGGCTCAGAGGGACAGACTGATGTTATCACAGAGAGAGACAGAGAGCACGCCTGAGAGGAGACTTGTTTCTTCCTCTTGGCATTACAACTTATTTAGGAGCAGCGATACATGAATGTCTATTCATTTTAGACATCTCCCCTTTTTTTGTGTGTGTATTTGCATGTAATGCTTCCAGACCAGACTCCGACGCCAACCCGTTTTTTGCAGAACTGTGAAGAGGTTGGTCTGTTCAAGGAGATAGAGGAAGAGTTTCTTCAAGCACAAGAAGAGGAAAAGAGCAAACAGGTAAATTCTACAGAAAAATACAAACCAAAATGAAGCAGAATTTCTAATCTTTTAGCAATCTCTGGCTAAGGTTAGCCTAAAAGGACTACAAGACAAGAATCAAGACTTGTGAGGTCTGTCAGGTTAACATTTTGAGTGACACTTGAATGTGAGGGAGATAAAAGCAGTCAGACCCAATTAGACGACCGCAGATATCTGACCTGCCGCGAGGAAAGACACACCAGGCGATCACATTCTCCCCTGTAAATTAAACAGCTAGACATCAAACACACAAGCATGCAGACACGCACACCTAAACAAATGTATGCATGCATGCACGCACACATCAAAATCACCTCAGATCACAAAACACACACTGAGTGAAAGCAGATACGGCCACGCGGGTTCAAAGTGGTCCCAGCTGATTGTCGCTCCCACTTCTCCCCGCAGACGCTCTCTCATAATGGGCCGTCCTGTGTGAACCAGCAGCAGCTCAAACCCCAGCTTCGGCTCCAGCACCCACCCCAGCCTCAGCACCCACATCCCCAGCCACCGCTGCACCATCCCCAGACCCATCCCCTGCAGCATCCCCAGCCTCATGCCCCCTTAATGGGCCCAAGCTGCAGCCTGGCCGCCCAGCAAGTTCTGTCCTCCTCCCAGTCCGGATCAGTCATCACCCAGGCTCCTTCCACCCTCACACACTCAGGGTGAGTATGGTCATGGCTGCGCGCACACACACACACACACGCACACATAAAGGCATCCGAATACACACATACAGTAATGCTTATCCTCTTCATCACACACACGCACACATACCTTTCCTTTTAATGGTGCCTTTTTCTCACTCTCTCTTTCTCTCCTTTACCCTGTCTCACCTATCCTGTTTTTGGACGTATTATAACTCATTCTGTCTGGCACAGACTGGCATTTCCCCCTGCATAATTTATCACTGCACTAATGAAGTGAGAGAAAGGAAGGGAAAAAATCAGACATCAATTTACTGAGAGAACAAAGTAATAGCAAAAGAGATGGAGAACCGCTGCATAACACCCACTCAAACCCACTGGCACTACCCACCCTGCCACCCAAATACTGCCTCTGTTATGTCTGTTAAGACTGAGAACCAGACTGGAGTCTCTCAGCACCCGTGCTGCTTCCATGGCTCCCTGGTTATCACCCAGTTCAGATTAGAGGAGTTCCTGTCTTTCATCTGACCAGCTCCCAGCAGCTGCTCTTTCTCTTCCTGACATTTCAAACTTTGGATTTGGATTCATGTCCTCTGAATATCTGACTACATGAACATATACTGTGGGTTTAATGAAAAAGTCCACACCAGTTTTACTTGCAGCATGCTGTTTGATGAGAATGTTTGTATTGTAATATTTTAGCCATGTCAAATTTAAAATGTATTCAATTATTCACTGATTAAAACTCCATATGACTTCAGGCAATGAAAATAATAACATTGTAGTTGACAATATGAGCAATGTAAGTTTTTCTCAAACTTATTTTTACGCTTATGCTTAAGTTAACACCTCAACTTCATTCATTGCTTACACTTCAACTTCTTTCCACACTTCCATTTTAACTGCCTTTTTTCAGCTTCTTTTGCTAATTGTAATTCGATTACCATTTCGACTTCTTTCAGTATTTTAACTATTTCAAATGTTTCATCTTCAGATTTTCATCTGCAAGCGCACTTTTTTTTAGAAAAGTTATTTTTGTTTTATTGTTTTGTCTGCTAGTCATAGTTATCACCTAATAAATGAAAATGAGCAGTTTTATTATTACATTTGTCAAATGTTTGGACATTTTATGCCTTTTTTAGAGAGAAGACAGTAGAGACAGACAGGAAAGAAGGGGAGAGAGAAATAGAGACATGCAACAAAGGTCTCCAGCCGGACACGGACTCAGTTGACATTACAAATACATGGTCAGTGCCTTAAATCCCCAGGTCACCAGGACGCCTCACATTTGTAGCACTGTTCTTAATACTTTGGAGCCTAAGGAGGAATTTTAAACCCTTCTTTTATCCCGACGCCCAGTCAAAAATAAAAGCCTTACTCTTACCACCCATCAACAGACCTATAACTGGCTTCTCCTCGCAACACATATTATAGACAAACAAAGCCTCTGTCACATCTCTGTAGTTCATTAGATGCATCAAGGTACCAGAATAAACTCCAAACATCTGTCCAGGACCAGACAGGACACGACGGGACAGTGTGGAGAGAGCTGACCGTCAATTATGGCACAGTAAATCAGTGCCAGCTGAATCCAGACAGCATGTTAGTCAGTGAAACCAGCTAAGTGTTGCTAAATGAACCATGGATCGGGTGTCTGACTGTTTCCCCTCGTGTTTACCACCGGTTTCCATAGCGACCTGGTCTCTAAGCGTCTGGCTGTTGGCCCGGTAGAACTGTTGTGGTTACGTTAGGAAACGCTGTTTTGGTTTGTCTGTACTTTGTTGTATGTTAAACGGGGCCGCATACCCCAGATTCAGTGATGACATCATTGCCGATGACCTCAGCGCGGCCGCGGAGGCCCACGCTGTCCGATTGGCTGAGAGCCAGAGCGGTTAGGTCAGCACATGGCACCCCGGGTCTCTATATCCCCCGCTGTGATCCCAGAGCTTCTCTCCTCCCTCTCAAGCTGTCACTTTTTTCCATATCTCTGTTTTCTTTCACTTTTGTCACCTCATAGTTTCCATTGTCATTTATTCACCTCAAACCTCTGTTTACACCTTTTTTGCTCACCTACAATAACATTTTTTTTTTTTTTTTTGGCAAAACAGCATATTTTCTCACTTGCTTGGTTTGTAGCTATGCAGATAGTTTTGGTTTTATGTGGTTTTTTAAGGTTTCCACCACTGAGATTTCTTCCTCCACCCAGTGTTGCCAGATTTGACTGACACCAAATAGCCCAATAAGAACCTCAAACCCGCCTTTCTTCTCCCCTTTTTTCTCCAGTGGAGTGTGATTACATTTTGTTAAAATAACACACACACAGACAGCTTGGTCGCAAATATACCTGCATCTAGACAACAGTAAACACTTAACCTCAGATCCTCCTCGTTAAATTCAGTAGTTCATAGGAAATATTCTTTTGGCAGAAAGTAGTTCCAATGAAAACTGCTCACAGTGAGGTATGTGGATTATCCAGAGTAACTGGTACATTGTGAAAAGAAACATGGCTTAAAATGTAATTTTTCAGCGTTCAATCTCTGAGACGGCTATCTCAAAACCTGGACACATACCTCTTAGAAAGAGTCAGAAAAATTGACCCCCCCCACCTTCAATTTTGGACAAATTGATCCTTTAAAGTGACTAGTAGATTTTAACCTTATCCCTCTTCTATCACCCCTTTGATTCATGTCATCCATTTATCCATCCCTAGTTTCCACATTGACCGTTTTTAATCATATCAATCTATATCAGTCTCATCTGCCATTAAGATCCGGCTATAAATGTTTCAACTTGCACCTCTCGCTGAACCCGGATTAGTGAAACTGTAGCTGTGGATAGCTCTCTGGCATGACCCGTCCCTCCCTCTCTCTCTCTCTGTGGCTGACCACAGGCCGGTTCCCGGGCCGCTGTCCTCCCTCCTCCACATGCGGAACAGACACAGACAACCGCTGCCAGCCTCCTTACCTGGCACCCTGCCAGACCCCGCCATGCAAGGGGCATCTGCTCAGCACATGCCCGTAAGTATGGGAGACTGCTTACTCGCACACACACATTTGCATTCAGACACGTGTGCATTATGATTTATAGATGCAGGTATAATGGCCAAAGTGGTCAAGATCCCCGAGTTAGAAATATTCATGGCTGACAGAAAAATTCACTTCACTCTTGTGTATGAATTAATGTGTCAAACTCCAAATGGATGTGACCTTGTGGGGAACTCTTTATGCTTGGGGTTATGTATGTGCTGAAGCTTTTTCTTGTCATGGTTGAAAGGTTATTTTTGTGTCAATTTTTCCCCCGTCTTCAGATAGAGAAGCAGATGTCCTGTGTAATGGGTATACCAGGTCCGGTACACAACCCCTCCTGCTCCTCGCCTCAGGTACTGACCAGTCAGTTTCAAGCACTGATATTTTCTTCCTGTTTCTGTGGATTATTCCTTTCTCCTCTGCTAATAACATTATGCTTTGACTGTCTGTATGAGCAAAGCATATATTACAATTTATGACAACATTAAGTGCATACACACACTACGACTGGACCACAGGTGGCTTTTTGAAAACTGTCTGCCATTGTTTTGTTCTAAAGCTGATAGTCTGTTGTTAGTTGCAGTATATAGTTTGACATACACTTATTTGCTTATTGTGGGAGATGTACATGAGAAAATTTATACCAATCTCATATTTCTAGTTAGTAGTATTATTTGTAGTATTTGCAAGTATGAAGCTACCACCAGCAGCTGGTTAGCTTATCTTATCTTAGCATAAAGATGTAAAACAGGGGGAAACAGCTAGCCTGGCTCTGTCCAAAGGTAACAAAACCCACCTACCAGCACCTCTAAGGCTCAATAATTTACATGTTATATTTAATTGCAGGTTATGTGCCAGATTATTTCTTTGCTCGGAGCAGTAACTTCCTGGAATCTCCGCTCTCAAAGCCAACAAATAGTTCGGCAAACCCCGTAAAACATCAAAATGTCTTTATACTTCAGTTTTTGTACAGATTACACAAATGATTATGAATAACGTGAGCATTAGAGGTGCTGGTAGGTGGATTTTTTTTTACTTTTGGACAGAGCCATGCTAGCTGTTTCTCGTTTCCAGGCTTTAAGCTAAGCTAAGCTAACTGGCTGCTGGCTGTAGCTTTGTATTTGCTTTATATTTAACAGACAGATATGAGAGTGGTATCAGTCTTCTCATCTAACTCACCACCAGAAAGCGAATAAGTATATTTCCCAAAATGTCAAACTATTCTTTTAACTTTTTATTTTTATTAACTATTTTATTATTTCACTATTCTCATCTCTACTCACATGCTCTGCCTCACATTCTGCCTTTGGCTTATTCCTTTCTAATCAGGATAGACAGGAAACAGAGTGTAACTCTACACTTTAACTCACAGACACACACACACACACACACACAGGTCCACACCACAGGAAGTCACAATCTGCATACTCTCCCTGGCTTTCTTGGTTGTTTTAGTTTCCTTGTGTCTACATGCTCTCAATCTCTCCCCTTGTAAATTTTACATTTCCTCTTTCTAGGTGCATGTATTATGAATTGTTAAATATATGTGTGCTATCAAAAGCAACTTCAAAGGGAAAACTGTGAAATCGCCCTGCGTCCACACACACATACACACACACACACACACACACACACACACACACACAGAGGTTATGACTTCATGTGCAGAGCTTGTATATAGAGTGGCAAATGAAAAGTGGTTTCAGGTTTCAGAGCTCAGGCCGCAGGTTCAAATCTGAACCTTTCTTCTTCTCACACACACACACACACACACACACACACACACACACACTTCTTCTCCAGACCAATTTTATTTTATTCCACTGTAATTTAGTCACGTCAGGTGTTGTGTTTTGCATTTCCAAGGTGTGAAACAGGACTCTGCTTCTGTAGAACCACAGAAGGTGTATTAACATGCCTCCGTTGTACAGTAACTCCACACTCAGCCGAAGTGGAAAAGTAAACGTTTAACAAGTGGATCAGTGTTTCATGTACAGTTTCGTGTCTTCATTCACTGATCCGTCCAGACAGAAATATCAACGTGGTGTGTCATCCAGGCCAAGGAGATCCATGATGTAATCACAGGCCCCAGTGTCAGGGTGTTTCTATGTAGTAAACAGAGCTGAAGTACTCGTGCCCCGTCCTGTTCAGTGTGTGTGTGTGTGTGGCTGTGAGTGTGTGTTTGACTGGCAGCCTGGCTGGCTGGTAAAACTGGCACAGACAGCTCGGTGACCTCATCCTTGGCACCCGCTAAATGTGCTCCCTTTTTTCGCCGTTGAATGGTTGAAGGGGGGAAAAAATCTGCTTCTTCTCTTAAAAGAAATATTGTGTAACAGGGAGCAGATAGCAATATTGCCGGGGTGGGGAGGGGGGGTGATGTCATGCTTTAAACATGACCTCTCCCTCTCCTCTGCTGAGTGTAGGAGAAAGGAGAGAGGAGGTTTAATTTAGCTCTTACAGTCTGTTTAGTCAGATGATACGCGGGAATGATAAAGTGTGAAGGTATCAAGCTGCAGACGGCAGCATTTATTGGAGCACATTATCCATCTACAGTTGTCTTCACGGTTGCGGATGATTAGGTGAAACGGCGATGATGGACTAAGTGTGGGATTGTGGCTGAGAGCAGTTATCATTTGAATTTTGAGACATTTTGCTACCTAGAGGTGGGATACCGTGGGAACTGGCTACTTAGGCTTGTATGACCTGAAGTGGCCTGTAGGTTAGGAGCTTATCTGCTGTTACTAATTTAGCTGCTCTTGTGGATCAAACTCACCCCACCCACTATGAGTGAGATGGAAAATGTTTTTGTATGATCATGAGCTCTTCATATATAGTGTTTAGTTTAACACATGTCAGCCCGAACGTGGTTTAATAACCCTGTGGGGACATAGTGACAGTGGCAGGCATGTATGTGAAATATGTGTTTATTTTGTAAGTTGTGTTTAAGATACTTATGGAAACAGGGTTTGTGTATTTATAGGGGAAATTGAAATAAGTCATATGTATTAAGGTGCTGAATTTTACAACCTATACTTATACTTAATAATATACTAATGCTGGCTTAAATATGTAATATATTCCTGTACAATCTTAGCTGGGGAATTTGTAAAAGGACTGATTGTCTCCAATAGAGTTAGCTTTTTTCTCAGTTTACTGAATATAGCCAGAAATTGATTCAATATGTTGTAAGAGATATAAAAATAGATATTTCAAGATTGCAAAGCTAATTATCAGCCTCTAAGGTTACCACAAACTCATTTGGGACACCCTTGATGTAAGGGTGGTCTCTACCCAGTCGCCAGGGGTTCAGGTGTAATGTTGAAGAGTAGAGTAGGGTAAAGGGCTTTGTCGAGGTGAGATTTGTGATGATAAAGAATTTTGGGGAGTGAAAAACCATCTTGATCCAGGCTATAAAGGTGTTGCCATATTCTCAGTGCTTCAAAAGGATAAGTCCATTCTATACCTTTGAAGGCCTTTTTTGCTTCTTTAATAACAGACATACATTGGCCTCGTGGTCAGAGGGTGGAAGAATCTGTCCTTAATTGTGTTAAAATCTAAGGGTGTCTTATAGAACTCAACCACAAATCCATCTAGGCTCAGATGAATTTAAGTTGTCTTAAATTCACTGATACACAAAAGACTTTCAGTAATGTTTAGCAACTAAATTTCATAAATAATAGTCAAGAAATTGCTTGCACTCACCCGCTATTCAGTGTTCCTGGGGGCTTGTTTGGCCCTACATATCCCAGCATGCACTTGAAAAACACATTCAATCGCTCATCTTAGTATGTCCTCTTATACCAGGTTCACTGGCCCTTGAGATATCCGAGAGCCGAACGTGGATGTCTGTAACATTCCTAGAGGCCATAATAAACTCAGAAGGAATGTGTAGTTCAGATGAGAGGATGTGAAAATATACAAGTTATAATGAAAATGTCAATTACTGAGGCTCCACTGTGTTTATCTTCCTTAAAGAAATGACATGTACAGCTCTTTGTCTCTGTGAGTCTGGAACTGGCTCGCAGCCTAAATAATGCTAAAATGATCTTTTGTTAATAAAATAGTAGAAAATGTATATTAAAATAGTTAAAATTCAAAGCTACTTTAAAAGGTAAAAGGTTAACCTTTGTAAATGGGTTCTTATAATATTTTAATCATACTGTATGTCTGTATGTGTGTCTGTCGCTATGGTGATTTGTAGCTGGTCTTTAATGTTTTATATAATTTCAGATGCTTTCTACAGTGCATCACATGTACACCTTTGTATATTTTTGATCTTTTTATCTCCACTCAGAGATCCAAACAGACGCTGGGCCATCATTTCCAACAGCACCACCCAGGAATGGTCGCCGTCAACAACCCCGTGACATCCATGGGTCACATGATGGACATGATGTCACAGCGTCATCAGGCACCTCCACTACAACACCACCACCATCCCCCTCATCATCATCATCATCATCATCCACAGCTTCCAGCTCCACCCCTCGCCTACCAGCAACGATGCCATGCTCCACCTCCGCAGCATCTGGGAAGCTCCCACAGCCACCAGCTTCACCAGTCGGGGAATGCACCGCACGCTCAGGCTCACCAATCGCCGCCTTCCCATCTGCACCAGGGCTCGCCTCCTGCTCCTCCCCTGTCTGTTCCAGCACAGGTACGATGCTTTATAGTTACCCATCAGATCAACGATGTTACAAGCACCACCTGACCTCTTATTTCTGCATTAAGACACAGTGAGGTTACTTTTAAAATCTTTGCTTTTTGCTTGCAGTTATCACCAGTTGCACCACAGATGCAGCCCTCCCAGTCATCCCACTCCCAGCATGCAGTGCAGGCAGGTAGCTGCAGCGGTGGAGGGGGAGGAGGAGGCGGAGGCGGCAACCGTCGCAGGAGGACGGCAGACCATGACCCTGACGAGCGCAGGCAGAAGTTTCTGGAACGTAACCGGGCTGCAGCCACCCGCTGCCGACAGAAGAGGAAACTGTGGGTGTCGTCGCTGGAAAAGAAGGCGGAGGAGTTGACGCATACAAACCTGCAGCTCCAGGTGGGACACGCTCTGACAAGTACACACACAAACACAAGCTACACTTCAGGGATACTTAGTGTTTCTCTGTGTGCTTCCAGAACGAGGTGACGTCACTGAGGTCGGAGGTGGGTCAACTGAAGCAGATTCTGCTCACCCACAAGGACTGTCCTGTCACCGCCCGGCAGAGAGAGGCACAGGGGTACCCCAGTGAGTAAAACCCCCTACCCTGCACCCCCCCTCTCACCAGCTTTTCCAGATGCCTGATACCATTCATCTCCATCCACCACTGAGGGTATAATTCAGATAGCTTAAACCTTGTACGTGCACATAAGGGAATACACCATTGTAACATTTTCTCTTGTTATGACAAACCACCCCTCAGCACACACAGGGACCTTAAACTGTATCTTACAGAGTGCAACTAAACAGCACTTAAAGAGTAGAAACTCTGCTTTTAACCCCATAGTCTCCAAATATTGGTACATGCACTTTTATTCTTATGGAGAGCCAATCAGGGGAAAGCACTGCACTCTTAACTCTCCATTTAAAGGAATATATTTTTCATTGTCATTTTCATTCTCATTTAATGAACCAGACCCTGATAGTATTTGAAATACTCTGGAGTGCAATGCAATACTCTGGCACTGGCTATTTTGCCTTGCATGAAGCTAGCTTGGAACAAAAAGCAGACCATGCCCATCTTGCACTCCAGGCAGGCTAAAGTTAATGTTCAACCTGTATGTGACTTTAAATGAAAGATATTGAAAATATACTGCACCTTGTGGCTTAAATGAAAGCAGCCATTATGTTTTAAGTGTTGAGCTTCAGAGAACAAAGATGGATGCAATATTGGCATGTGTTATATTCGTATATTTCTATTGCTGTCTTTTTACCTGTATGTACAGTATTCATTTGTTAAAATAAAAGAGATATTTTCCTTTAATCTGAGCCGTAGTGGGTTTTCATTCATTTGCATGCATATGCTCACAAACCCCACTCACAGAACGGACAGTCCACACATGGGAATCAGTGACTTTGATTGACAGCTGTCTCTGTGTCCAGCTGCAGGGGTGAGCCCAGGAGGAAGTCCCACCCCTGTAGGTCCTGGGTCTCATCTGCAGGCCATCCAACACAACAGCATCTCCACCTCCTCGACAGCTGGAGGCGACACAGGGCACGACCCCCAGCCTGGACGCTAGCCCTCGCCATACAGAGGAGGGGGTGGATGGCTGTATCCTACCAGACTGAATTAACTTTCTGTCGTAGCTTCACTAAAGTCTCACTCAGCTGTGGATCCATGTCTCTTTACATTGTAGATGAAATACTGAACTGGATAGGTGAATTTATAAATCCACGTGAACACTGAGGTATTTTTCAACATTATTATCATCTTTCCTGGTTGGAGAGGAGACCTGAACCACATACTGATACATTTCCATAACAGGCGCGAAAATGACCTTTCCAGATTTCCAGTTAAGAACTGTGATGGTTACATGGCAACTGGGTGCTGTGTTTATTCAGAAAATGTCAATCTAACCGTTGCCTGCTACATACTGATTATGCACATCCACAATCATAACACATCTTTTCAGTATCTTTTGCTCTTATATCTTGCACTAATTTAAAAAGCAAAGCCTATATATTAGTTTTATATTTCTAACTGAGTGCACACCTTATGCCTTCTCTTTGATGCAGAGGCAGCTTGTCAAAACTATGTATTTTTCTACAAATAATTCACACTAAGACAAAAAAAAATGTTTATTTTAAGATTTCAAATCAAACCCACGTCTGGCTTGGAAAGCCATTTAAAACATGATTGTACAATATTTCATTTCAGGCACTTTTTAACTGCCCTAAAACACTAAACAACTATAAACTGTACCTCATGTCTCAATCACTTTCAGTTAATAAAAAACACTTATTCTGCTATTTCCTTGTGTTTTTTTTTAATCTTTTTGTTTTTAAAAAAGAATTTGTTGGATGCAGTAAACCAGTGGTTGTGAGCAATAATGTTATATTTATCAGTTTCTTTCTGTACATACAGTATGGTCTAGTCTGCCATCTAGTGACTGGTTTTGTTAGTGGTAGTTGACCATAATAACTGGAGTGGTCAGCAAAGTAAATAATAGCCTGTTTTATGTTTGGCCAGCGCAAAGAGTGTTTCTTAATATATAATACACAAAGAAACATTTAAAATGGTCTTTTGTCTTTTATTTAAACGTTTAATTTGTCTGACTGTATTTACCACAAGTAAAGGAAAGTGTTCCACATTTAAGGACTTCATTTTGGTACCAGCTGTAAATAACCGACTCTTTAGTGCAGAGTATTGAGATGTTTTCATGTCAAAAGCTTTCCGTTCTGACATCTTGACTGTCTGGTGATATGAAAATGTGCATGTGTGTGTTTGTGCATGTGTGTGTGATTTGGACTAAGTGTGGGAGGCACTCCACCCTGTCTACTCAAACAAAGGGACTGCTTAACTATTGCCAGACCTCATCTTGACACGCATGCAAAAGCATGGATGTGCACACACACACACACACACACACTGACTTCTCTAACATACTATTGCTATTATCTTCCCCAGCCTCACACATTGTTTAGGTCTCCCTCTAAAGCACTAAATATCAGTTGCATCGATAAAAAATCAGATTAATTGCTCCATATTTTAAAATACAAGAAATATATTATGTCAAAAACTAATATTATTAGTCAATAACAAGTGACCCATTTTGATAAAAGTATCCTAAAACATGTATAGTACCACTCACATGACGAATGATGGTATTTCTGAGCAGCCTGCTTGGCTGAGGCATATCATGAGTACGTCATAAGAGTAAAAATAAAAGGGTGAAACACCGTGGAGTTCAATGGGTTAATGCAAGTAATCTATGTGCGGGAATATCTTATTTTTATAAATGTATATATAGAGTACTCTTCATATATTCCCCCATCTCTGGAAATATAATCCTCTTGTGCTTTACATAACCAGTGGCTTAAGTAAAAGATATTTGAAAGCCACAGAAATAGTAACATCTATTATACATGTAAATCATCCATAAACACTCAAATGACAAATCAATCACATTATTGGGGATTTTACTTCTTCCTGTAATGCTGAATTATATATAAAAGTATAAAACATGTTAGATGTGATACAAAACAAGTGTTTTTTTTCCTCCTGCCAACCAGCAGCCATCATTACACACTGTACAAATATGAGACAATATGATGTCTATGAACTCAGTATTAGCACCGTAGTTGAAATCAGTGATCAATCATTCATGCGTGCACACTTGCAATCACAACAAATCGCACATTTAGAAACACTCACAGGTGCAAGGAAATGAAAGAGGAAAGGCACAAAGCAGGAAGAGGAAGTCAGAGGGATTGGACTTCCTCCGGTGTCTGAAAAGGCACTGATGAGCTCAGCTGTTCTATTGTCACTTTAAACGTTTTTCTTGTGGTCAAGAGAAAAAACAAAACACAAACTGGTGGGATTGTTGACTTGGTTTGTTCACAGCCACAAACCCACCCGTGGTTTTAATGTGACACTGCAGTGTGTTTCTGTTCTGAAGGTTAGACCAAAGATTGCAGCTCAAACCAATTCACAAATCTTCCTGTTGCACAGTGTCAACATTTTTAGTTTTCATGGCTCTAGTCAGAGAATCTCTGCATGTCACTGTCTCTGCGAACACTGCTGCTGTCCAGAAAGCGGTCACAAGGGAACTCAATGAGGTCCCCTTCCTCCAGTGGTGCAAGTCGTGCTGGTCGACTGCTTTGGTAGCTGGTGAAGTCAGTGGACACCGAGGCCGTTGCCACGGTGGGACGAAACGGTCGCCTGGTGGAGTACATGTGCCGCACGTGCACGGCCGACTTCCTCCTCTGCAACCTCCTCTTCAGGCTCCGCCCCAGCCAGACCCCGCCAATGACAAGCAGCAGCACGGCGTTCCCGGCCAGCATGGCCACCGTCACCAGCTGGAGGTCAGAGGTCAGCAAGCCTCTGCGGCTGAACCCCTCAGGGAGGGTGACCAGCCCTGCACAGTGGTCACGGGGTGCAACCTGACACACGGATCCCCCGACTACTCCTTCCACGCACACCACGTAGGTCACATCTGAGCTGAGTTCTCGAAGGGTTACAGAGCGAGCTGTGCTACGAGTGTAAACATAGCGGGGGAAACGATCTGGAGTGCCAAACCGGTCAAACAGAATCCGGTAGTGGACTTCATTGAGCCCCGGCTCAGGTCCTGGTGTGTAGCGGTGATGATCCCTGGTGGTCCAGTAGACGGTGACAGCACTAGATGTCACTTGATCCACTGAAACATTAGTGATGAAATGACGGTTGAACACACAAGGATCTGTGATTACAGGTAGAGCCTCCTCCTGATCTGACCTCAGAAGATCAAACTTTCCCCCTGACTGGACCGGAGAGGTGGTGGTGAGCCCTGTGTTCACACCAGTGGTGTTTCTGTCCTGGTTTCCAACATGACTTGCCGTGGAAATAGCTGGTGGATCGGTTCTGGAAATGACATTTGACCTTCGTCTCCCTTTGGCACGTTTCCCAGCTGCCTCTGCAGAAGGTCGTGACCTTGGGCTGAGTGGCTCTTTCTTTGGTTTCTTTCTTTCCAGTGAAGAAGATGGTTCTGTCACCTCTAGACCCCCTTGGTCTCCCTGGATTCCCACTTCCTCCTGTCCCTCTCTCTTCCTTTTCTCTCCCTCTTTCCTCATTATCACCCCATCCCTGACCCCCTGTCTCAAACCTATACCTACTGTCTCTTCCACCTGGCCTTCTTCACTTCTCTCCTCCTGCTTTATTGCATCTGCCGTTCCTGTCTCTTTTCCCTCCACTTTTACCAACATAGACCCTCCCCTGCTCTCCTCAGGCCCAGCTTGGCTCCTACATAAGTGGGTCCAGTTCCCGAGGGGCTGCAGCTGGGAGCTGTTCACATAGTCCAGATATTTCCCCCTCAGAGTTGCTGGGTGATGACACTGCACAAAAACAGTCAACAGCTTGCCCTGAGAATGCGCAGCAGTCATCCATCTTTTCAGCTCCTCCAGGCGACAGTCGCACGTCCAGTTGTTGCCATGGAGATCCAGGTCGTAAAGCACGTTGTTGAGGGCAAAAATGTCCCCGGACAGGCTGGTGAGCATGTTGTTCTTCAGCTTCAGCACCCTCAGATGTTTAAGTTGTGAAAAAGCTAAAGAGTCCACGTTGGAAATCCGGTTGCGACTGAAGTCCAGTTCCTCGATGCGCTCCAGGGAGTCGAGGAGACCGGCGGGGATTTCCTCCAGCTCGTTGCCGTCAATCAAAAGCTCTCTGAGGCTCGACAGCCCCTTCAGAGCCCCGCTGTCCAGGCGAGAGATTCTGTTATTGCTGAGGGACAGTTTAGACAGCCGTTTCAGATTTTGGAAGACGTGGTTTCCGACGTACTGGATTTCATTTTCAGACAGCAGCAAAGTTGTCAGAGCTTTGAGTTGGGAAAAAGTGAGGGCATTACGCACGGCTGACTGCTTGTTGTGGGCCAGGTTTAGAAAGCGCAGGTTGGTGAGTTTAGAGAAAGCGTTCCTGTGAATATGCTGCAGTTTGTTGGATTCCAGATGGAGATAATGTAGACTGGCCAAACTTTTAAAAACCGAGTCCTGCAGAACTTCTATGGAGTTGCCGTCCAAACGCAATTTAACAAGATTATCCAAGTTGGCAAAGAGCTCCGGTGTGATTTTCTGAATGTCGTTATTATTTCCATAGAGAATAGTTAATTTCTTCAGGGGCTGTAGGGTCCCAGTGGGTATGTTTGATAAAAGATTATGTCCCACGTACAGCTCTTCCAACTTGGAGAGCTTCTCAAATGCTTTTGGGTGAATGGTTTGTATTTGATTGTACTGTAAATTCAACCTCACGAGGTTACTGTACCGTGTAAAGTCGAAGGCAGAGATGTTACTAATGAAGTTACCCCCAAGGCTGAAGATCAGCGCCTCCTCGGGCACCCGCGCGGCGGGTTTGGGCACAGTGCGCAACCCGCGGTTAGTGCACATGAGGTGCTGCGGGTTCTGACAGTCACAGCGGTCGGGACAAAAGCTTGTCTCCGGTGAGGAAGAGATAAACCCATTGAGCGACAGCAGGAAAAAGCATATCCCCGCCAGGAAATTGCCGGTATCCATCCCCACAGCGCGGCTGGCACAGCCAGAGACTGATGCGGCATTCGCTTTGTGTAGTTCAGGTGCAGTCGCTCCTCTCCTCTCTCATGCTGGAGCTCGACCTGTCCATAATCCACTTGTTGCTCTGAAAAGTGGAGAGAAAAGTGCTGTACTCATCAAGCACGCGGCTCCATCACTTAGCAGCATCATCTATACAGCAAATTAATTTGTGCAGCGCGCTCTGATGCTGTCTGAGGAAACGCTCACCTCCCCAGTAAAGCCTCCATCCCCCCAAGTGGTCATCTGCAGCGAATTACAGAGTTCCGCAAAAAAAAGCAGAGTTCAGGCGCAGAACGTGCTCTCTCTCTCTCTCTCTCTCTCTCTCTCTCTCTCTCTCTCTCTCACACACACACACACACACTGAAGTAGTCCCTCCCCCGCAACTCTGCGACCCTGCCAAAAACAGATGTGCACAAGTCTTGACGCACGAGATCCAGAGCTTTGCGCGTGCACGCAGGTAATCAAACACACACACACACACACACGAGCTTCTACAGTGAGAGAGGGAGGGAGAGAGAGATTGAGAAACCCTTTGACCGAGTTTTCTGCGCGCCCCCGCAGCCACCGGGGGTCTGAGATCTGGATCGGATCCCTGGTATGGACAAAGCAGACAGGAAGATTTCCTTCCCACGGAACCCCGAGAGAACCCCGAAGTTTTGGATTCCCTCTCAGCAGGGTGCAGACAGAGCAAACCAGAGTCACTCATAAAACAAGTTGAACAAATCGCTTAAGTTCATATTGTCATTGGTTTTGATAAGCTGTAAAAAACAGCTGTAGCCTCCTGAACAGCTATGCGATGTGTTCTGCTAGCCAGAGGACATTAAATCCAACATTGCATACACAAAGTGAGTAAGTAACAATCAACACATCAACAGCCCAGTCTGCACCCTGTAGCCTACAGTAGGAACACCATCATCATGCAGCTTAACTGTAATTTACCATTCTCTCATTAACGCGCCTTGTGTTGCCGGGGCCATAAGGAGCACAGATGGTTCACATTTTCAGATGAGGAATTCGGGTCGTGAAGTGTGTGTTAAGAATAGCGAGGAGAGGTGCCAAATCGGAGTTAAAGATCTCCAACTTGAAAGTGGGGAAATAAATAAATGCAGGGCGCATGGAGCATGTGAAGATTTTGCGCAGAAGTTTGCAGAAATGAAGGATGATTTTCTGCAGCGTACATGGAGGTTTATGTTCCAGTGCAGTCTGAAAAGCATGCAATGTTGCTGCCAAGACATCTGCACATTTATGGCACACGAGGTAGAGTGCTTACCCATTGACATACACACAGTCTAGATCAATGGTTCCCAAGCTTTTTTGACTAATGTACCTCCACAGCGCTATGAGCTCAAGCAGCCATTTATCGACACCACCCATCATGTTTCCCATCATTTGGAAGATATTTATTACTTTTAACAATATAGAAGTGGATATTGTTACAATATTACCTACATATACAACTGAATGGTCGAGTCTAGGTTGCTTTGGTCAAGTATGTATTCATAGGCTACTACTTTTAGCTAACTATTTAACAATTTAAACTGTTTATCCATGATTTTTAACACTTTGAACCGTTTATTCATTACTTTTAGCTGAGTATTTCAACTTCTCGGCTCACTTCCTAACTAGTTTTCACGCACTCTCAATTGCAACATCTAAAACTCTATGAATAGAGATTGGTCAACCATGGGAAGAATAAGCAGTTGTAATTCACTCATGCACACACACACACACACACACACACACATTTTTTTCCTTGAGAAGCAAGTGATGCAATGGTTTCCAGAGCCGAGCTAATGGATGACTAGCTTGAGCAAAAGCCCTAAACTCTCCCTGATTGGCCTCATTCTCATGCATATCTGTTGGTAGACATCATAGTCAGACGTTATAGCTCTGTGTATGAGAGACAGAGAGAAATACAACCCTTGGGGAAGCCCCCTCTCTCTGGGAGGTCATTTCCTGTCTGGCCATTTCGCCATAGTATTTCTGCATCTCTGCTCCCTCTTTCTAGTCGCTCTTTCCCTCTCTCTGAGGAACACACACATTGAGAAAACACTCATACTGAGCTTTGGCCTCAGACCCAGTGGTACCAGACCAGTTGTTTTATGGCAGTGGCCTGGTGTGAGTCAGAGTTGAAAGGAATACACAAAAGATTTCATCAGAATAGATTGGCTTTCAGCATCAGAAATAACTGGAGCTTAACTTCACTGTAGTAACATTTGGAGGAGGACAGGGGTGAAAGATTCATTCCCGAGAGAGCTCAGTGTGTAAATGAGATGGACCGATAGAATGAAAGATGGAAACAGGATAAGAAAAGATAAAACAGTCTGAGGAAAGTGAGAGCAGGGGATCAGAGGAGGGGGGAAGTGAGTGCAATGTTAGACTGATGTAGACTGAGATTGTTGTGAGGGGAAAAGTGTTTTGGAGTTGACCCAGATACACAAAGAAGTTGGCACAATAGGCAGCATTGAGGACCCCGCACAGAGCTGTCTGCCGCTGTGTGGAGGCTGCAGACTCGTTTTGCCAGCCCATCCTTTCATAACCTCCCAGAGGGCCTCTCACTGTCCAATCAGCCGGCCATATGACATTTCAGTAGGGAGAGAGAGTGTGTATGTGGGAGGGAAACCTAACTCCATCAGGGAGAGAGAGAGAGAAGGGCTTGTATATCTGTCTGCACCTGAGCGTGCCTGTTTCGTGGGGCTGACACATTTTGTGTGTGTGTGCACGTGAAGGTATGTCTGCATGAAATAAAGAATATCCAGGTCAGTGCAGGTTTGTGTGTGTGTGTGTGTGTGTGTGTGTGTGTGTGTGTGTGTGCATCATGTAAATGAGCTGATGCTGCAGCGTATGTAGGTCGTCTGGGAGTGTTACATGTCTCCTGCACAATCTTCAGGTGTTGAAACAGCTTTTCTATGAATGAGGGAGAGAGACAGAGAGGTTGTGTGTGTGTGTGGGGTGATAAAAAAGTAGTGTTCATGGCTACTTTCTGCTAATAATCCCACAATGCAATGTGCTGCATTTTTTAGATGCCAAAATTAGTTGCTCTACTCTAAACCTATACACCTCTACACGCCAAATTATGATGATTAGTAAGTGTCCTTTTACTCGTTTGTTTTAGAGCTTGTGACTGTATCACATAGTCCTCATTAGCAGATAAGGTTTGTCAATTCCCATGGAACTGTAGGTGTTGAAACTTTTTGAGTAAGTGGACCTTGAGTGGAGACTCTTTCTGAAGTCAAAAATAAACTGTCAAGCTCAACTTTCAAGTCAGCGTGGACGAGAAGTCCTAAAAGTGCTCAGAATAGTTGGAACACCTGCATTTCCATGACGACTGACAAACTTAATCTGCTGATGACGACAGAGTGATACGGTTGAAAGCTCCGGAACAAGTGAGTAGGTGGACCCTAAGTGGAGATTTTTTGTCAACAACAGAAGGGATGTTGTACTGGAGTTAAAACTAGCTCGGAGCAGTTCAAACACATACAACTGCACAATGTTAAAATCCTGATTAGATTAGTGAGGTACATTTCATTGTTGCTACTTTCTGAAAGCAATACTATTACTATTACTACTTATTTTAGCAAGTTTGTATGAAGGTAGTGCTTCTGAAAGGAATTGTTGGACATTTTGAGAAATGCGCTTATTCATTTTCTTGATGAGAGTTAGATGAAAAGATTACAGTAAAAAAAAGAAAAGTTACCATCAGCAGCTGGCTAGCTTAGCTTAGCACAAAGACTGGAATCGGGGGAAACAGTTAGTCTGGCTTTGTCCAAAGGTAAAATCGGCCTATCAACTCCTCTAAAGCTCACGAATGAACACATTATCCCCAGGCTAGCTGTTCCCCCCTGTTTTGTAGTCCTTATGCTAAGCTAAGCTAACCATCTCCTGACTGTAGTTTCATATTTAGCGTACATACATGAGAGTGGTATTGATCTTCTCTCATCTAACTCTCGGCAAGAAAGCCGAATTATTATACATTTTATTACTAAAATGTTTAATATGAGTGTACTTTTTCACAACTGGTCTTCACTCAAATGCTGTTTAACCCAGATTTATAAATTAAATAAATACATTTAAATGTACCACACACTGCAGCAAGGCTAAAATGTGAAAAGGAGGTCAAATGCTGCATCTTACCGTGCGGTGACAGATAATGTACACAAGTAGGGATTGAGCACTAGCACACACTTGCACACATATACACACAGGACTACAAAATCACATTAAACACAGTGGGTGATACTCTTGAAGTGATCATTTATCATGTATATACCACACATACAGAAATACAAAAAGGCACCAATACACACACGCAGCAGGGACTAGGGACTAATGAGCCCCACACAAAGTCACAAACTTGCAGGAAGTTGGTGCTGGTGGAAACATGTGCATCCCATTGTATCTCAGAATGCAGGGACCTCAGCGGCTTACTTTCCCCTGCGGGCCTAACATGCATCGGAGAGACAATCCATATGGGACATGTCCTGGTAACATAACACTGCATGAAACTAGCACATATCTGGGGCTTATCATAGTAATGAGTGTGAAGGGTGGGCCACAATGAAGATAAACTGCAGCTTTGTTCTCCAGATTAGCCCTCCAACAGGGATTTAATCAATAGGAAATAGTTCAAACTAATAACAGACAGCATGTGTGGGTCCATTTGTGTGTGTGTGTGTGTGTGTGTGTGTGTGTGGTGCCTACTATTTGAAGTGTTCCTTAGTTGCTTTAAAGAATCAATATGCAACAAAGGAGAAGAAGGAAAAGAGGCTATGGGGAGATGGGATCGTGTGTGTGTGTGTGTGTGTGTGTGGAGAGTTTACATGTGCAACAGCTGCTGGGATCATTAAGTGCTTCAGCTAGAGCCCAGGAATCATAGATCTGGTCCACGCTCACACGCATTGGACGTGTGAGCGTGTGTGTGTGTGTCTGTATGTTTGTGAGTGGATGAATGAGTGTGTTTATGCACTTAGAGGGAGGTGATGAAAGAGACTCTATCCCCTCTGTGCAATGTTTGTGTGTGCAGCTCCACTGAAATGTTGCAGAGATGAAGACACTCTGTATACTGTGTGATTAATGCACAAGATGCAGCCACATTGGTTGGTAAATGAATATAAATGATAGAAGAAGAGTGGAGGGAACACCTGGGCCCCATGCTTGTGACCCTCCACATTCCCACTGGTCCCCTTCTCAACTCCCCCAGTTGGTTGGTTCCCGTAGAGGGAAGGAGAAAAGGAGGGCAAGATGGAGGGAAAGAGCGGAGGAAACAGAGACAGACACTTCTCTTCTAATCATCACTCTGCTCCAGAAATAATAGCAATCTCATCAAAATCAGAGCAATAGAGCACGTCACAAACAGCTGGCACTCTGAAAATGCGCCGTGAACCAAGCGGCTGATTGCAACAACACTAGCACATCATGCAATGTGGGAAATGCATTTGCTTCGGCATTCCTTCCTGCTTTGGAAGAGCTGCAGCCTCTCCTGCCTGACCTCCCGGGGTCATGTTTTGTCGTTGAGACCAATATGTCGAACGAGGAGAGAGGGGGAGAAGAGAGAGAGAGAGAGCGAGGGAGGGTCGGCAGAACTTTCAGGGTTTCAGTCGACCCTGTGAGAGTTAAGAATGGAGGGAACAGAGCAGGGAAAAGGAGGAAGGGAGGTACTTGACATCTGGAAAAAATTAGAGCATGCTATTGCCCTGCTGAAAGGGTGGAGAGAGTGGAGGGGGAGATAAGGGGGAGGAATAAGGAGGGTAGTGTAAAGGATAGTGTGTGTGTGTGTGTGTGTGTGTGTGTGTATTGGGAGGGCAACTCTTTGATCTACCGAGTTTGATAGAAACTGTCTGCATGCACATAATCAGCCTCAATCACATAATGACACCGAGAGAACGTAATGTCTTAAGATCTTAAGATCCCTGAGCTGCACAGAAGATAACACTCAAACTCAGGAACTCAGACACTCAGAGAACTCGGATAGTCCGCACAGGTCTGCATGAGCACACCAAAACATGAAAGCAAGCAGAAAACACACACACATATGCACATGAAGTCTGGATTAGCATCACTCAAGCTAACACAATGCAAAACAAGTCACAAACAAGAGTAGAAAAAATGTGGGCTTTATGAGTCATTAAAACAAAGTCGCCAGTCAGTAATTTAGAGAGCTGAGACATCTGATCTGCAGCTGTCGGCTCCGAGTCCCCACACTGCATCGCTTCTGTTCAACGTCGCCCTCTGCAGACATGGAACATTATAGCATGAGGAGGCAACAGTATAGTAATAATGCAACAGAGTGCTGATCCCTTCTGAGAAACTTTATTTTTGCTTGCCTCCTCCTCCACAGAGAGGCCAGAGTAAGGCAGGATTACCAGTCAGGCAAAGTGGACAACTACCCCAGGGCCCCAGGCGACTCAGGGGCCCCGAAGACTCCAGGTTGATCGTGTGGCAATTAGTTTGGGGTAATTTAATTAAATGCACATGTAGTTTTTAATATCACAAAATAAACTGAAATGATAGGACCATTAAGACAAAATCTACGCTATTATGTAATCTTGAGGCCCCACATTAAAATCTAGTTTTAAAGGAATAGTTCGACATTTTGGGAAATACGCTTTTGCTTTCTTGCTGAGATTTAGAGCACATAACGCCCCGTAAAACCATAACATGTCATTTTTACACTTTGTTTTTTGTAGGGATTAAACAAACAAGACATAATGTGTAAATTAGTGATCTTTAGAGTTGCTGGTAGTTTGCATCTTGCATTAAAAAATCTGGATTAAACAGCTGTTTCCTGTCTTTTGTGCTAAACTAAGCTAACCCGCTGCTGGCTGTAGCTTACCGTATAGATTTGCTGTGCTTACAGTACATGATGCATTTCACTTAATATAACGAGTTACTGATCACTAACTAATACATACACAATACACACAGAGTGGGAGAAACAGAGGATTAGTAGGGCCCACACCTCGGGCCTCCTAGCGGGTTAATATGGCCCAGGATCAGAGGTCATGTTCAGCTATAGAACAGAGACCCTGTCAGTGTCGTGCTCAAGGGCACTTCAACTTCTAAGACAGAGGTGCTCTAGTTGAAGGGTGTTGTCTCTCTTCATCCTCTCCCCCTCAACACTGCAGGTCAAATTGCACAGCGCACAGAGCTGAGTAAATGACAGACCTTCGTATGCAGTGAAAACAGAATTAGGGCCCTGCCTGCAGTTCATGCAGTTTGCCTCTTTGTTAAAGTTTACATGAACTCACTGAGCAGCTTTTCAGTTTCCTGCATGAATACAAGCTGCTCAGTGTGCAGTAACCATATCTAACCTATAGATGACACTGTAGTATGTGTCTGTGTGTGTACTGTACTGTAAGTGACAGAAAGGTGATATAAATAGCTATACTAGCATACGTCATAGTCTCTTCTTTCCCTTTTTTAAATAAGATTTTAATCGTGGTATTAGTAAATGTTTGAAAGTCATCATCAGTGTATGTCTGGTGCATTTTCAGGTTTGCTACCTCACTATATCTCTCTGTGTGTGTAGACAGGTGTGGTTCAGAGTGTCTCAGGTCAGGTATGCCAGGGTGTGTTGCCTTGGGGCTGCAATTGTGCACTGCTTAGGTAAGTACAAGGGAATCCACGTGGGTTTCACAATGAAAAGATCTGAGATACAAACACGGATAACAGTCTTTTCTTCCTGTGTTCTACATCCAACATCACACTTCTTCATGTCAGCAATAAACACCCATTTTCTCCAGTCCTGACGTAGTAGGCTGACATTCCTTTAAACACTCGAAACACTGCCATTAGTATGTCGGTTCTAAGTTTCAGGACACACCCAACTCTAATTCTCCCTTTCAAAGATGTTTTTTTCCCCCCTATTTTATGTTTTCCCTTCCCTCTGTTGCCATAGAAATAAGCCCAGACAGGAAGTGACAGCCTCATGCCCATGCAAAGGAGGAAATTTGTTTTGTTGGGTAAACAAATCCAAGGCATGAAGGTGGTTCAGAGAGCTACAAGGGCAGTAGAGGTGGAGCAACTGAGCAGAGCTTTCCCCCGAAGAAGGCATGAGGAGCACAGCTTAATCGGAGAAAGATGGACATTAAGTAGAAACATATAAACACATGCTCATTCGTTCACCCACTCGCTCATTCCGTCTGGGTGCAGTCACGCAACTTCTCTCACTTACTCATCGTTTCAGCAAACAGTCAGCACTTGTGGGTAAAGCCATCTTTTGCAACCAGAATGTCTGAAGAAAAGCACCAAACAATCTGTCATTGGACCAGACAGATTATTAAGACATACTGTATCTCCACACCTACTGGCTGTCATTTATGAACAAACTGTTGCCTACAATCCACAACAGGTAATAATATTAAAGGAATTCGTTGTAGAGCTGAAACAAGTAGTTTATTGACCAATTAGTCGATTGACAGAAAAATAAGTTTGTTAACCAATTTTGATTTGTTTCAGTCATTGTTCAAGCAAAAACACCACATTTCTCTAGTTCCAGCTAACAATTAGTGATAATAAACTCAATATCTGTAGGTTTTGGAGTGTTGTTCAGACAAAACGAGCAATTTAATGACATCAGTTGGGCTTTAGAAAATTGTAATGGGCATTTTTCACTTTGTTTTTTAATGATTAATCGATCAAATCATTGGCACATTACTCAATAATGAATACAATCGTTTGTTGCATCCCTGATATGTTATAGGCCTATTCCTAGAGCTGGGAGCTTGTTACATAATGGAGTAGCCTATGACTTTATCTGACCTCTGAGCTGCATAATTTGATCTTTAAAAGTTTTTTAGGCTATGTAGTAGGCCTGCACAACTAATTGTTCTGGTCAGAGATTTAGAAAAAAAATGGCCTTGTTGTTTTTGGTGGTTGTAACTTAATTTTAGAAATCAAGCAGCATATAGCCTAGTTAGCTTTGGCTACAAGGCAGAATGAATGTATAACTAGCGTGTAGGCTAATTGATGTGAAAATGAATGTAGTCTTAGTGAGGTTAGAACAACAGAACCATACAATGATACATTAACACACAGTAAGCTAGCACATTAAATCATGTATCATGGTGTCTTAACGTCACTTTAACAGCTGGAGCAGCTCACCTGACTCTCCATTGTCTGACTAAACTCTCACCTTGATTGTATTTTTTTTTGGTCTTTGACATTTTTTGCCTACGTCACTCAATGGTCCGTTCGAAAACGTGTCCGCCCTGGCCTTGTTTCCCGCCCCTCTCTCCCCTCTCTCGATTGTGATTGGCTCAGCGGAGCGTCAGTCACTCCTGCCCACTAAGCAATGCCCTCCTCCTCCACGAAGCTTGGGCATTGAAGCGAGGAGCACAAGCCTTAAACCAGGTACTGTATCTCTCTGCTGTTAGGATAGGATGGTGTAGCTTTCGCCACAGAACCGTAAGCATTTCCATTCATTAATACTCATAACTCATGGGAAATTATGTCTGTGTTTTTGCTGTTGTCGTTTGATTTAAGCGGCAGAGTTGACAGCGCTCCTGTCGTGTATGTCGCTCACCGTTTCAGCGCCGAAGTGAAATACCGCTTTCGATAGAATTATTAATGGACTTCCTCGTGACATTTGGTGCTGAAATGGTGTGTGAAAGCCTCCACGAAGCAGTTTGATGTCACGTCTGGGTTTCATCGAGGCTGTGCGAGGGCAGGGTTTACGACAACATGGGATATATATTGGACATTTTGTCTGCGCTGACAAGTTTGAATTGCTGTGTTGGCTGTTGGCAAGAGGAACTGAGCAGGACTATGAGTTTAAACGGGACACCTGTGGTTTCTCCCAGTGGAGTTTGTCCCCAGTAATGACTGTTTAACCAGTACGGATTGATTTCTGCGCTGACATAATCCCCAGCACAAGCAAACTATTATTCTTTCATTCAATGTGTTTATATTAAATAGTGAGATTATAGTGAGGATGTAGTCTTGTTAGTCTGGTCTGATCTGATGGGAGACTTTCATTCAAAGTGTCTGTGTTAAGTTACAGTATGGAGGTGTTTTGTGTTTTAGGACAGTATCACATGTACAGCACAGAGGACAGTATGTTTTCCAGGAGGGATTAGAGCTGAGATGATTAGTGGATGGATAGAAACTTCTGATAATATTAGTTTAAGTAATTTCTTAAGCAAAAATGCCAAAGATTCAGTGGTTCCAGCTTCTTAAATGTGAATGTTTGCTAGTTTTCTTAGGCTTCAATAATAATTGAATTATTATTATGAATTTAATATCTTTGGGTAATGCACTATTGGTTGAACAGAACAAGGCATTTAAAGACACTTTGGACTCTGGCAACTTGTGATGTACATGTTTCACTCTTTTCTGAATTATAATGGTTGATTACATCCTTACACACCATTAATTCATGAAATGATCATGACCCATTCAGCGCTTTCACTTCAGGCTGTTGTGGCGCTTAAGTGACTTTGTTTTTATTATACTGTAAATCAATACTTGGCCTTAGCACCTCTAAGTCCAGACAGGATCATTTTATGCACGAGTGCTGATGGAATCACTATCGCTGTGCCATTCACAGATTGCCTGTGGGCACACATTGCCAGCCCAGCACTCAAGCTGGTGTAAACAAAACTGTAGCCCTGGAACTTTTTTGTTAACGTATCTAAACTGAGGGTGAGGTGCGATCATAAAGATGTAATAACGTTATAGAATATGGCGTAGCTTGATTGTTACATTACAGAAAATCATGGTGGCGAATGATACAAAATGGGTTCTGACAGGCAGATTAGTTGATTAATCGAAAAGTCCGAAAATTAATGTGCAACTATTTTGCTAATTGATTCATTGCTGAAGTAATTTTTAAAGCAAAAATGCAAATAATCCATAAGTTTCAGTGTCTTCAATGTGAGGATTTGCTGCTTTTCACTGCCGTATCATTTTAATCTGAATACCTTTGGGTTTTGCACTGTTGGTCAGACAAAATAAGACATTTGAAGATGAAGACGTCACAAATGTCTGTGAATTCCTGATATTTCAGACATTTTATAGACCAAGTGATAAATCAATTAATCGAGAAATAAATAGCCAGATTAACTGGTAACACAAATAATCCTTAGTTGCAGCCCTTGGCAGGGTAGCAGTAAGAGGCTGCCCTACAACCCAACAGCCTGGGTGCAAAGCCATGTGTTGGCCTGTATCTGCCCTGTTGAAGTGCCCTTGAGCAAGACAGAATTTCTACAGACTTCATGCAGGGGCCGCTGTTCCAGGCTGGTCCCACTGCGCTCTCGTGATCTCAAGCCCAACAGGGGAATTGCGCCACAGGAATCAATGAAGGCTATCAGTCAGCTTATTACAGTTCAGCCAAAATGTTTATTCCTGCTGCAACATTTCGGGGCGTAAACATCCAGCGTGGCTGACGTGACTCACTGAGTTATCTCTGTGTCACTCTCTCCTTTGCACAACACCCACTTAAAAGCTGGTAAACACAGAGCACTCCTGCCTTGACTAATACACCAAGTGGCCACTCTGAGAATAGCCCGCCTGTGATCTCTTATGGTTTTATAAGGTTATAGGATGGTGTGCCCTACTTCCAGCCAGGCCGGCTGGTCGGCACTGACACTCATGTGAAATCATGTTTCTGCTGGTAACGGCACAGGTTCTATTAATAGACCCATGTTTTATGCCCTCAGATTTTCCATAAAGAATAAACAAACTGAATATATTCTTGCCTTGGTTTTTTTGTATCCATAGCAACCCGTGATGTCAAAAATACATCGGTCAAGATTGACTCTATGGGCATGCTGGTTCTCAGACTTGTTCTCTTTCTGTCTCTTTTTGAGTGCAGATGAAAATAACGTGACTGCTGAGTGGCATATTGGAGCTGCTTTTTACCTCTTTGATCACTCGCTGATGCCCACATTAGTTTCTCTCTGCCTGCATACAGGAAACATAGGCATTGTATTACTTTTAGATGAGAAATATTGTTTAAAAACACTCAGTCATGATGTCAGAGGTCAGATAAGTGCTACTGCCTCCAACCAATCCGAAACCATATGCTGCCACACATCCGTTTCTCTATTTTGCTATATCATTTGGGTAGTGATGTATCAAGTAGCCGCATAATATTGCCAGATGCGAGTCTATTTAAAGCATCTTATGCCGGCTCTCAGTTTGATAATCAGTGGATCATGCACAGCTTTAACTCGATAATTCTGTGAAGAAGCTTTACCGGAAGATTCTGACGCTTTATTGGAGGTAGAGTCACAGATGGGCCATCTGTGAGGACCTTTTTGCAGTCCTAGTCTGCCAGTAATGGGGAGGATATACAACTATGTGGACTGTTGGATTGATGGTAGCCCTGCTGTTGCAAGAATGTGTATAGGCAGAAAGCAGATGGACTGGCCGCTAAGTCAATGTCTGTGTATTTGTCATGCCAGGACTGGAAACTCAAGCCTGACAATTCCTCAGGCTTCAGCCTGGTTGTCTTGAGATCCTGTCATGGCAACTGGTGACCAACAGATGAGGCTGTGTTTAATGAAAGCCCCATAAATATACAATATGTGTTGCCTGTAGCCATGCTCAACTAAAAAAGGATGTAATGGATGTTTGTTGAATTATGCCTTTTAAAAGCAGCACTCCTGAACAATTCAAAGTGCATTCCTGCCTGTGCACAAAGTTTGACATGTGGAAGCTTTGAGGGAACACCAGTGGTTAGTGTGGTGGCCATTTTGGGAGGCTAATCATCACTTTGTTGGTGATGGGAATGGGGTAATGGGAATGGAATGAGTAGAAGAAAAAGTCTTGTGCGTATTTGCATCTCTGCTTTTTTCTCCTGCCCTTAAGCAGGTCTGTGCTCACCCTGGAAACCGGTTTCAAGTCCCATCTTAAAGAGTGAAGTTTAGGGGAAATACCTGTTCTCTTTGCAAGGTGATTATTGGTACTTTTTCCTTCAGTGCAGTGAAAGAACTTGTTCGACCACGCAACACTTACGTTATGCAAAATGTTAGCTTTTGGTCTCCCGTGCAGACCCACTGAAACCAATTCATTTCTCATTTGGATCTGCTTTATCTCTTCCTTCCTCCCGTCAGCTGATTGCTTGAATGAAAATGAAATAAAGAACACGCCAAGTAGTCACTTCCTTCACCTTTTAACCTCTTATTCCCTCATTTGGGCCTTGTGACTCTGTGGCATTGGCCCTTGCCACGAGAATGACCCCTTTCCATCTTAACAGATCATTTACAAGGTGTTGAGCCATTAATGATTGACTCCCATTACGTAAGACTGAAGGCAAAACCCCAGCACTTCTAGTCTTACAGCGCAGGAGGCTCAGTGGTGTACAATACTACAGTAATCACTCAGTCAAGGTAAGTAGGGCACTCTGTGGGATGTTCGGGGACTGACATCTCCCAGCTTCATTTACAGATTTTATAGTTCATCTGTGGCAGATAGTATTCTAGACTTACACACAGCTTTCGCACAAGTGTCGCGACTCATCAGGTAGCAACACTTCAAACTAAATCTTGGCACAGATGCAGGTGCAATTGTTGAGGTTTTGCTCAAAGGAAGTGATTTGTTGCAAACTTTGCTGCTGAGTTGCGTGAAAGGGAAAAGTCTGAGGAATTGGAAGGCAGGGCCTGAGTGTGCTATGTAAAGTGGTGTTTGATGCTGCTGCCCTTACTCACCACCCATTGTGTTTTATAGTCAGGAAGAATTCAGTCCGAGCTGGAAAATTACCATTGAGGCCCTGAGCTCCTACACTACATGCCAATACCTAATGTTTAATGGTTGGTTGCATCTTTTGTTGTTTAAAGTCTAAACTACATACAGATGTATTTACGCAGATGTAAATATGCAGAAGTTATGTGTAATGAATTCCTGATTCTTATATCCATAAAGCTTCAGATGCAGCTGAAGACGCCAGGCATGTCACAGCCTGAAAAGTGCGAACACAACAGCTTGATGAGCTAATTCGAGCTCCCCAAGTTTATCATTTGAAGCCTACTCAAATATGTTGTCTGTCCTTTTTAGTCTGTGCTCCAGAGCTGTGAAGTAAGTGGGACGTCCCCGTGTTTCCGTCTGCTTTTTTTGTTGACTGTAGCTATAGCTGTGTGTTATGGTGTGTCGGAGGGTATCGAGGCAGCACGGAGCACATTCTTTCCTGTTGATGACTCATGTCCCGGGCATGGTGCTGACTGTAAGCGAGGCCTTGGGGAACTACAGAAGCACACACTCAAACCACCAGACCGTTTTGTAGAGGATGTAGTTAGCATCCAGGAGTTTACACTAATTTGCATGCGAGCGCACACAAAGCACACTGTGTTAATCCACCAGACACGTACAGCACACGTCCACGCAAACACACCCGAGTTTAGTCTTTGACAGTATCAGCGTACAACGGGAGTGGTATTAAAACTCACATAGTGGTGTAACATACACAGCCAGGTAGGGGCATGTCATTTGTGGCAAGGAGAGGAATGAAAGTTACATCACAGTGAGAATGTGGTGTTTCCTGCTCACCCCATACAACCATAAACATGTACAGTACATCTCTGTAATTATGTAGAGACGTAACGTAAAATAAAACTACAGTGGAGGAAGTTAAATGAGCTTAAAGCAGCCAGTGGTGACTGGCGAGGATACAATTCTAGTTTTTGCAGTACGCAGATGGAGTGAGCGCTAAATGTTTTGCACATATATGATTTGAATATAAGGAACATGTGACTATAAAACATGTGTACCTGCCTGAACTTTGTGGAATTTCTATGTGGTAGTTGCGTTCTGGAAAACAGAAGCAGCCTCTGGAGTCGTAACTTTAATTTATTCTTTTTAAAAGTCTTGGTTGTATGATGCTCTGTACTTTCCAAAGGGAATTTCTTTGCTGTTTTCCCCGATGCTCACATCACATGCTTGTTTACAAGTGGGCCATGAATTCATAAAGCTTGTATGGTACTACCGCCATAATAATAAACACTAACTTTAAAACATTTAGTTGTGTTTATGTACTGAGCTCAAATTTATCACAACAATCCACACAAAGCCAGCCATCAGTCAGAAAGAGCGTGAGAGCTCATGATAAGGGCTTATTAGCCTCTTGTGTGTTTTTATTCTGAATATTTGTGTCCAGCTTCCTTAAAACAAAGCTACTTTGGACTTTGGGGATTTAATATCCTCAGTTAGGCTGTTCACAGTTAGTCAGACATGCAGTGAGTAAGTGATTCCTCCTTTATCCGTCTGGTCCTGCGTGCTGCTACTGTTCCCTTTGTGCTGCTCTGACATCAGTTCGTTTCAACCCTTCTCCGCAGTGCTGACTGTTGTGGCGTGGCCTTCAAAGGTCAGAGTGATGCTCCTGGCGGCTCTGCTGTGATCTCTGTTGCTGCAGTTTCCACAGAAACGAAACAACGGTGGGCAGAAAGCAGCAGCCAAGGCGCAAAAAGATGACGTCGCCGTCGCCCACTCACAGTGACAGCAGCGGCTCCTCTAAGCATGACAGTAACCAGGTATGTGCGTGTGTGTGTGTGTGTGTGGTACTTTAATGTACAGGATGTGAGTTTTTGTTGTGTGAACAGAAAGTGCCTGCAGCCACTGTTAGCATTTCAGCATTTGTTTTTCTTCTCAGTTAATATGAGCTTTGCTGAAATGCACCATGGTATTCCTAAATCTAAAAAGCAGGTCAAATATTATTACTGTGCTTGTGTGTGTGTGTGTGTGTGTGTGTGTGTGCTTGTTGTCTAGATCAAACGGTTGAAATTGATCCAATTAGTAAAGGTTGTTCTCTGTGACCAAACATTGAAGTGTTCTAGAAATGCAAATCACACTTTTTAAACACCTAAAAAGGCTTCAAGCGCAGTAACACTGTTTTTACAATAACCGGTATTGCAGTCACAGCAGTATTGCACTTAAATGGTACCTGTGATGACGGCGACATGTGTACTGTTTACATGTTTCGATTGTGTCATGCCTCTATTATTTCAAGGGAAAGAAATGCACTTGTCTGTCCAACTCACACGGTATTGCTCCCGTTGTCTCCCTCCAGGACAGCTGGGAGATCGTGGAGGGGCTCAGGGGGGTTCCTGCCAGCATGCAGGAGCCTGACAGACAGGAGGGCTTCCTGCTCAAGAGGAGGAAGTGGCCCATGAAGGGGTGGCACAAGGTGAGCAGCTCGCCAGCCCTTTTAAAGCCCCAGACAGCATTGTAACGCTTCTTATTATAGAACACTGCTGCTGCCTCTTCTTGAACCAAAGGCCTATTTTCACTCTTAACTTTATTACTTCAAAACAAGGGGTGTCAGATAGCGAGCCACAGGGGTTTGCTCATATTTTGAGGTTGTAAAGGCTTTGTATGCATCATGTTTTTCAACTCTGGAGCAAAGCAGATATTTGTAGCTGTGTTTCTTAAAAGGATAGATGATGTTCTAAAAGGCCTCATATCCATTTTGATAAAGAAATACTCCAATTATGCCTTTAAGAACAATGGGTGTAATTTCCTTCCTGATGATACCAGGATTTAACCAACAATGCTTTAAGCCCTCCCTAAATGTCTAACTGTCTGGCCTGCTGTCTTTTAATACCTCAAGCTATTTCCACATTTCCTCTTGTTCACCATTATAGTCCTCTGTGTTTCCTTCTTTCCATTCTTTTCATTCCCAGCTGATTACACTGTAACCCCGACTCATCCACCTCCCCCTCTTCTCTCTGTGAGTGCACTCATGCATACCTGGAAAGTTCTGCCTTGCAACATGATTGAATTGCCACTTTAATGGGCAACATTTGAACCCGACAAGGAGGCCTCGAGTACTGTCAAAGTGCTTCATCAGTGTTTTCTTTTTTTTATTGTAAAGCTAAAGGGAGCAAGGTGTGCTTGTAAGCGGTTGCTATGTCCGTTCATGGTCATTATCCATACTGCTGATCACTTACTTCACTGCTGCTGTAGTAAAATTTGAATGGCAGGGTCAAGGAAAAGTGGTGTTATTGTCTGCATCCCTTTTTGTTATTGGTGTGTTGAGCTATTGTACAACCAAAGAGTGCAATAAACCTATGATTCAAGGGTGGCAAGATCTGAATAATAATTCTTGTGTATAAATATTGATTGAGTTTGATTTTCTTTTCCCACTTAGAGATACTTTGTGTTGGAGAAAGGCATCTTGAAGTATTCAAAGCGTGGACCTGATGTAGGTATTACCTCAGGAGCGCCACCTGTCTGCCATTCTTGCATTCAGACACATACAGACACACACTAACAAAGGGTTTTGTTCACAGCTGAAGAAGGGAAAGCTTCATGGCTGCATCGATGTTGGCCTCTCCGTCATGTCAATCAAGAAGAAAGCCATGTGCATCGACCTGGACACGGAGAACAACATCTATCACTTAAAGGTAACTCACATTAACGATCCAAGTTTTGTTGAATTCAACACGAGCCAGCGGCATCTCTCGAGAGATGTACCTGTACGAAAACAACACCTACATGCTTTCGCTCGCGTTTACTGTTTCTGTTTTGTACAAAGACACCCCACAGCAGCTTTCTCCAAGTCCCTGCTTCTAATTTGACTCTGGGCCACCCAGGTGAAGTCTCCGGAGCTGTTTGAGGAGTGGGTGTCAAAGCTGCGCCACCACCGTGTGTTTCGGCAGAACGAGATTGCCATGTATCCCCATGAGAGGCACCTCTTCCACCCCCACGCCTCGTCCTCCCCCTCCCTCAATGACTCCCTTAGAAAAGTAAGTTGCTCCAGTGCTCGTTTGTAGGAAACATTTCAAACAATGCCTTTGTTGTTCCATTAAATTTGATGCAACGAGGTCGCAAATGCCTCATATCCTCCCTCATCTGTCTCTCCCCCTAAAACAGAGGGCTACTCTCACTAAGCAGGCGTCAGTCCACCAGGCTAAATTCAGTTCTTGGCTCCAGTCCTCAGAGGACATGGACAAGTGCTGCAAAGGTTGGTTGTTGTTTTGTCTATTTCTCTCTGCTTACATATTGTCTCCTGTCTCCTTTGTCGCCCCGCCTTGTCACTGTGCCATGCACCCAAACTTTCATCTAATAATAATAATAATCCCTCTTTCACTCAGACTTGGAGGAATGTGAATCGTACCTGCTCGAACTCAACCTGCTGCTGAAGAGCATGGAGGTCCTCCACCGCACATACTCAGCCCCAGCCATTAGTGCACTACAAGTAAGCACAGGAACACCGATGCAAAATGTATTGTATTAAAGCTATTTGTAGTCATATTTATTGAAAAGGCATTCGCCAACTGAAAAGTGGCTGATGTTCCCAGTAAGTAAGAAGTCAAATATTACTATTATTATTACTACATTTTACTTATATTTTGTTTAGTACTCCCTTAATATCTCTGTTTCTTGTGATACCACAGGCGTCTACTTATGACATCCCCAAAAAAGAGAAGAGGCCAAGGAGATGGCGATCCAAAAACAATGGCAAAGAATCCAAAGCCACACTACAGGTACATGTGCAGCTTCTCTTTTTTTCTTTCTGCTGATATTTAAAAAAAAATGAGCGCACAATTATTCAACAGCGGGAATGAAGGGAAGATGATGGTGTACAGCTCTTCACCTTTCTCTGTTTTTGTCCTCCAGGTCCCGAGCTGCATCTCCTCCCAATCCCCTCGTCTCCATGCCTCCAACCCCAATCTCTCCACCACTGACTCAAACACCCAGGAGGTCTGTCCCGAATCCCCAGACTCGCCTACAGACGTGTCCCGTCTACAGGAGGACTTCTGCAGGCTGGCCAACAACAGTGAGTCCCTGCCTGGGTGTCTGCTTCAGGAG
The DNA here is from genome assembly GCA_008360985.2 of Macquaria ambigua. Classification (NCBI taxonomy): domain Eukaryota; kingdom Metazoa; phylum Chordata; class Actinopteri; order Centrarchiformes; family Percichthyidae; genus Macquaria; species Macquaria ambigua. The sequence continues at coordinate 16,072 of VMKM01001790.1, read as the reverse complement.
ATGCATTTATTGTAGACAGAAAAAGATGCTTGTGTTTGCTTCTATATGGTAAGATAGTTTCCATGACAACTCTGTACCTGTTGTCTCCCTCTCTTTTTTTCTGTCTCTTGCATTTGCTTCACTCCAGTTCACACCACACTGAAATCAGCCTTTAGTTCCTTAGTCACAGAAAGAGACCGAGTGAGGCACACCATCGACATGCAGGCCCCACAGCCAGCGCAGGTCATGGGCTTGAAGACTGCCTATGCCTCAGTGAGTGTCTCTGTGACTCAAAAATCATCATCATCATCGCCACAAATGTCCACCACCCCATCACCACAGGTCCACTTTCACTCAACTGACTTCTCCTTATCATCAGGAATGTCCAGGTGGCTCCCACTCCTTGGTCCACCAGGCGTCCAATGAGAGCAAAGCATCGATCCCAGAGTCGATATCAGAGTTCTTTGATGCTCAGGAGTACCTCCTCTCCTCTTCCTCCTCTGAGAATGAGGTGAGACGCTATCTACTACCTTATCCTCGTCCTCATCTCCATGTCTAAAGCCAAATGCATTTGTCTATTAATCAACTAATTGTTTTTGTCTGTAAAATGTAAGAAATTGGGAAGAATGTCACGTCTGCATATTACTAGTTTTGTCTGAATGACAGTCCAAAACTCAAAAGATATTCCATTTAAAATGATGTAAAACAGAGAAAAGCAGCAAAACTCTCAAACATTTGAGAAGCTGGAACCAGTAAATGATTGTCATTTTTGCTTTATAAATAAATTTAACATTTAAGCCAACATTGTTGACAATAATCGATTGACTATTTGTTTCAGCACTACAGTGATCAGACAACTCAAAGTTAAGTGTAATCAAGGGTTAGTTGTGCAGGAAAAGTCATCTTTGTCCTATTACTCCTAGTACCGGGTGTGGCCCCAGTCACAACAAACATAAGTACACTGGGTGCATTTTTAATTTTTCTATTCTGATGATTGAAGACTTTTGGGTTCGTGTCTTTTTGTCCTTGATGTCCTGGTTGCTCGCTGACCTTTCACCATTGATTTTCTGTCTCCAGGTGTCTGACGATGACTCGTACATCAGTGATGTCAGTGACAGCGTCTCCATGGATACCTACAGCAACGAGGGAGGCAGTGAGAGACATAACTCTGGTACATGATACAGTAACAAGTTGTGCATCTGTGTATGTGTGCGTCTGTGTGAGGACATATCAACTACCTCAACAGAGAGAAAGACAGAGACAGTGCAAAGAGACCTTATTGTGTCAAAAAGAGGCAGGGCTTGATTGTGACTAAGCCTCTGTGTGCTTTTGTGTATTTTTCAGAAAGTGTCAGCATCGAATCAATTATAAATGTCTGGAATCCTAGAAATTACTCACTTGCTTAGCGGATGTGTTGAACATGAACACGGCCGACTTCCAGACGTGTTTACAAACTCAGCGCGATGTTTCATCTTACAGGATTTGACAAAGCATCTGTGTACAGGCATCATTAATCCACTGCTGCAGATGGTGTTAGTTTTATATTTTCACTGCATAAACCTTTGCCTCCAGATAGCACAAAACAGAAAAATAGCGATTAGCTCGTATGATTAGAGCTTGTGCAGAGAGAGGGGTAAATGGAAATGTCAAGATATTGGTTGTTTAATCTCCTCAGTATTTGTCCATATCTAGATTTTTCAGACTATGTGTTAAATGGGCTTTTGAAGGCCTACAAAAAACACAGCATTTAGTCAGACAGTTTCACAGTTTCTCCTAGAATTTCCTTATTTGCAGCAGCTTGTTCACACTGGGTGAAACAAGTTTTAATGCTGGCTTTAAGTGCCACCTCTGAAGCTACAACACATCCTCATCTCAGCTTTGAACATCAGAGATTTTACGACATCTGATTTTAGACAAAGTGCACATTCAAGCAACCACCTCTCTCCCATTTCAGCTCTCACACATGCTCTGTCTCGCTTGCCACTAGTCTTTCAAATATCCTCTCGTCTCACCACCCTTCTCCCCACACTACTCCCCTCTAGTTAGCAGCGTGGTGACCGTGGCTCGTCGGCGCTCCATGCTGCCCTCTCCCAGCCCCACCAGCAGCGTGAGCCTGTGGAACATCCTGCGGAACAACATCGGTAAGGACCTGTCCAAGGTGGCCATGCCAGTAGAGCTCAATGAGCCACTCAACACCCTGCAGAAGCTGTGTGAGGAGCTGGAGTACAGTGAGTTGCTGGACACCGCCAACCAGACTCATGACCCTTTCCAGCGCATGGTGAGAGGAAAGATAACACACTTGATAATGTTGCATGTACACACCTGCAGCTAGATACACATGCACAAAATTGTCTCACATGAACATAGGCAACAAATTATTAATGTTTCTATCTTAACTACAGTGCACAAACAGAGATGAGCAGATGAAAAGATGAGCATCAAAGTAGCTGTAGCAAAATATAGATAGGAAATGTGTTTCGAGCTCAGCGCTCTTTCTCAAGCAGCTTTTGCTCTGAGCGCTTCTGTTAGAGACTTTTATAAATATTTCATTTTTGCAAGGAAGAAGCTTTCAATTGTCTTTTTTTCCCCTCTTCCTGGGCCTATTTGGAAGACTTTTTTAGTATTTGACGCACACACCTCTACATACTGTAGAATATACAACACACAGTACTAATATGTGGTAATTATACTATAGCTGTACACAAACACACATTTACCTGCTTCTAAAATGGTGTCATGTATGAACACACACACAGTTTATACGTCCATACAATAGTCCCATGTAAACACAGTTAGAATCTGAAACACTGAGTGGTGTCACACACGCATACACATACACACAGTCATCTTCACCACCTCACATAGACAAACATGCCAATACTTCCGAGTACACACATGCAACAAATGTAATTCATCCTCTCTGATTTTCTGTGCAGGTGTATGTTGCTACTTTTGCGATATCTGCGTATGCATCCACCTACCATCGAGCAGGAAGTAAACCCTTTAACCCTGTCCTGGGAGAGACGTATGAGTGTGACAGGCCGGACAAAAACTTCAGATTTATAGCTGAACAGGTAGAGATCACATGGTTTACAGCACACGCGTGCATTCACTGCATGGGAATACACTCTCTTCACAGGATAGGCTACTTTTCAATTTACTTCTCAAGAATTTTAAACACAAAAAATATACAATATTTTGAATGTAATATTTAAAGTGATTGAAATCATGTTTGAGACCTACTGATTTTCTTCTTACTTCTTAAACGTGCAACATTTAGTACTTTTTAAGCATGGATATGTAATTGTGAAATGAATAGTCGCACCTAGGTTAGGTTGTCTCATGTCAGAGGTATCAATGAAGGACTTGTGCAGTGGAAGAACAGCGCCCTCTTCCTGCTCTATGCTTTAAAGCAATTCACAAGACTTCTCACTAAATCCAGTCTAGTAGCAAACAATGTAAAGCAGCGAAGTCGTGCACTGACCTGCCATTCTTCTCTGTGGTGCTCTTGTTAGTTTACAGTAATTATACTAATCTCTCAAAATAAATGTAGTAATGGTCACCTTCCCCACCTTTTGGTTTTTGACTGATTGATGATACAACGTCCGGAGCTACAGTGTCTACTGTGGGAAAGCTTTTGATAAAGTCCCTTTATCTCATCTTGTATCTCTTCTTTTCATTTCACAGGTGAGTCACCACCCGCCTGTGTCAGCATGTCACTCTGATTCAAGGAACTTTTCCTTTTGGCAAGGTGAGCGGGAGAGAGCCTTTTTGGAATTAAGGTCCCCCTTTGTCTCCTTGTCTGGCCTTATTTGTTGTGTATCACTGCCGCCACACCTTTATTTCTGAGTCTTGGTCACATTCTGTAGGTTATATTTAAGGTGAAAAATGGTGTTGCGGAGGATTAAGTAACCTAATTTAACCTCATGTGGCTTGTAACTTTCCACTGCATGATAATTAAGTGCTTGATTTCTATATTATAACAAACTACTGTGCAGAATACTAATCTGACCTCATTTGTAAACTCTGAGACTTAAAACTCTGGTTTGTTGTTCTGAAAAACAGCCATTGATAGTCAAAGAAGCTGCTGCCTAATGCCTTGTTTGCCTTTCCCTCTGTGCACATGAATAAAGAAGCTGATTTATAAAAAGACACTGTTTGCTAAGGAGACCAGATAAAGCCTTGAAGATTTAAATGAAGATAATATGGCAATTTTCATTGTCACAAGCACTCACCTCTTGTTTTGAATCTGTTTCTTTTAGATGTCCGATGGAAAAATAAATTCTGGGGCAAATCCATGGAAATTGTTCCCATGGGAACCACCCATGTCACACTACCTGCGTAAGTCCTTCACTCCTTTACTTATCGTGTGTGGGTGTGTGTTTACACTCTTGTATGTTTAATATGAGTGTTCACGTCATTGTGCACAGTATAGGGTGTAAGTGTAAGTACAAGGAATGAAACAACATGCTTTCTTTTCACATGATGAGTACAGTATGTGTGTGTGTGATTTCTCCAGGTTCGGGGACCACTACGAATGGAACAAAGTGACGTCATGCATCCATAACATCCTGAGTGGCCAGCGCTGGATCGAACACTACGGAGAGATGGCTATTAAAAATATCAACAGTGGCGCCTGCCAGTGTAAAGTCACGTTTGTCAAGGTTAGGAAACACAGATATTTAAATCACCGTCTTAGTTGTGAATGTCTGTGCTCCAACTGTGCATGGCAGAAGTGGAACTTTATTCCACAGTTGATTTTAAGAGGAAAGAAGTTTGTGTTTTTCATGGCTTAACAATGCAGAAACAATTCTTAAGTCTGTGTGGGATGTGATTTCTTGCATTGTGCTAGTGTAGTGATAAACTGTAGCTAATTGTACATAACAAACTCTTACTGTTGTTTCTCCCCTGTTAGTATTGTATTTGTTTGTCACGTGAACCTCTGTCAGACTCTTGTAATTAACAGATTGTTAAAATGCAGTGCCGCCTGCTCAAACAGACATGCTTTCCTTCAGTATTCTGTATGATCGACACTATCAAGGCAAACAGCACCATCTTCTGGACAAAGATAGGAACTGAATTTTTTAAACATGAACAGAAAATTAGGCAGCATGAGTCCAATCCTTTTAAACACTGACAGACATCATACAGTATTTATCACATGAGTGTTAAATGTGATATTTGGGTTTCATCTAACACACAAACAATTTACCTATTTTTTTTATTTTTTAGGCAAGATCATGGAGCTCTACAGTGAACGAGATAGAGGGCGTGGTTACAGATTCAAATGGGAAAGTTGTACACTCCATTTTTGGAAAATGGCATGAGTCCGTTTTTCAAGGAGACCCACCTTCTGCCACCTGTATCTGGAGAGCAAGTGAGTGATTGATCCCTGGAAAACGTCAGATATGAAGTTTTCACACCAGGACACTTCAGTCAAACAACAAAACTGAGCTTGACATGACAGCTCTTACTTTGTGTTTGTGCTTTTGTGTGTTTGTATAGACCCCATGCCAGTGGACCAAGAGCAGTACTATGGCTTCACCCAGTTTGCGGTGGAGTTAAATGAGCTGGACTCCACCCTGAGACCTCTGCTGCCCCCTACAGACACACGCTTCAGGCCGGACCAGAGGTTGGGACTCTTTGTCTGTCTGTAATGTTGATCTCTATTAGTCTGTCCACAGACATCCTCCCTACCCATTGTAGAAACTTCATACTTTATTACTTTTGTTACTGTTTAACCATATATTCCGGTCTAATGGCCTGTACAGATGACCCTGTAGTCTAATTAGATTTAAAGCTGCCAAATCAGAGCATTTTGCCCAAAACATTTTTTACAAACATGATTTTTGGCAAAGTCTGGTCGAGCCCATGTGGTGTGAAGCAGTAAATGTCTGAAATATGAGTGTAACCATGGCAACAGACTATGGGAGTTTAGGTCCAGGGGAATTAAGTCACAAGAATCATTGTCCACTCATGTAGAGATTTTATTTTAGTAAGATTTTGAACCCCTTTGTTCAACAAATAAGTTCGTACATGTATTAAGTTGGAATTAGGCTGAATAACAGTCATATATAAAAAGTTCCAAAAAGAGGCTGTTTTTAATGTTTTCAGTGACACCAGTGCTTTTCCCACTATTACAAGTCAAAATGTCTGCAGCTTCTGTAGGAAACTAATAGAGCAGCTGTGTTATAATCGTATTTACAGTGGCATGTTATTAGGTGGCGATGCCCAATTTTGTCCTGCAGCAGTTTGCAATCAGCTTTCTAATTACCAGAAACCAGAACGGTCGTTTTGGCTGAACTGGTCTTGTCAGGCAACACTGGCCAACACTGCTCTCAAAAACCACTCAAGTATTATACTGAAGTATTAAGTAGAAACACTTCGTAGATATAATGGGACAGGAACATAAAGTCAGCTGCAACTGCCACAGCTTCTACCCAGAGGGAGGTAAAGCCAAAGATTTCTTGTTTGTGTGGAGAAACAGTGTGATGAATGGCAGTGGAGCACTAGTAGGACCAAATGTCTCCTGTCTCGACTCACTCTCTGTGTCTTCTTTGTCCAGGCTGTTGGAGGAGGGGAACACAGAAGGAGCCGAGGAGCAGAAGCAGAGGATAGAGCAGCTCCAGAGGGAGAGGAGGAAAGTGCTGCAGGACAACAACATGACACACCAGCCACGCTTTTTCAAGTATGCTGCTGTTTTCTTGTTTGTGCGCCTACGTGTCTTTGTGTGCAATCAGACACAATGTTTGCATGTGTTTTTCCATGTAATTGGTCCGTCGCATATGATCAGTGATCACCTCCACTGCAGCCCCTGTGTCTCATGTGGTATAAATGTCTGCGACTGTCACAGTCTGCAGACTTGTGATGAACACATTTTTGTGTGGACAATGTTATACCAACGAAATGTTTCCAAAGTTTACCAAATGATAAACCATGGATAAATGGAGACTTGAAAGCAGCACTGAGGAAGAAAAAAGTAGCCTTTCGGCAGGGTGATGGTGCACAAGTTAAGAGTTCTACAAAAGGAAATCAGGCAAATTGTCATTAGGTGTAAACGGTGTAAATGTAAGCAGAAGATAGAAAAGAAGATGAGGGAGAACAACTTAAGGCAGGTGTGGCAGGAAGTGTACACAATGATAGGACAGGAAAAGAAGAAATCATTTGCAGGTAATCATGGGGATGATCTGACCTTTGCAAATGAATTAAACTAATTCTATGGCAGGTTTGATACATCACACTTCAGTACTGAGCAGAATGTGATTAGGCAACAACTTGGCCTTGGCCGGGATGTTATTATAACAGCTGAGGAACTTTGTCAAACTTTTAAATGGATTGACATAAGAAAGGCAGCTGGTCCCGATAGATTAACTGGCAGGGTACTGAAGGAGTGTAGGGAAGAAACCACTGGTCTTAAATAATTACCGTCCAGTAGCCTAACATCTATTGTAATGAAGGGACTTGAGAGAATAGTGTTTGATCGTATTATCAGTGAGGTATTAAACAAACTTGACCCAAGAAACCAAGAAAACTAATGAAAATGATTTTTGATTTCAGAGCGAGCAGAAGGACACGCCAACAAGTAATTATTAATGGTGACTGTATTGAAGTTGTAAATGAATATAAAATATCTAGGGACAGTAATTGATGTAAAACTGTCATGGGGCTTAAACACAGGTGTCATTTACAGGAGAGGATTACAGCGATTATACTTCATACGTAAGCTTCGACAGACATATACTATTCAGACTTTCTGCTTTATTGCTTGGTATTTCTCACTGTCTGTAGTTAACAAGAACAAACTTACCAAGGTTGTTAATGTGTCTAGTAAGATTGCGGGTCAACAACAACACAGTGTGACACTGCTTTGTGAGTCCCGAGTGGTGAGGAAAGGGCGGGCAATCCTCAGTGATGCATCACACCCTCTTTATGGTGAATGTGAGTGTGTGTGTTACCATCAGGACGGAGGTACAGGGTACCGTCTTTATGGACATCCCATGCCCAGAGATCCTTCATACCTTATAGCTCTGTTAAACAAATCCTTGTGATATGAGGGGTGTGTCACTTGCATTTTGTTGTACTTAATTCTTGATTGTTGGTGATGTGGTTGTGGCGCACTCTCTTGCCGTGGACACAAAGGGAATCTCCAAAAGGATAATAAACAAACTAACTACTGTAAATATAAGTGTTGGGCTCATCAACACAAAATAAGTATTCTTGTACTATCTCATGTAGGGTAGCCAACAGAATATTATGAACATTATAAAGACATAAAAACCTAATTTGATAATATAGTTCTTGAATGATTCAAGTTGATATTGATATATATTATTCTGGAAGCTGAAGTGTTAATTGAATAGGCTGAACAGTTGACACTTCATTTAAACATGAGTGATGAATGATTCAAGATGTATCAATCGTAAAAACAGATTTCATTTGTGTTGTGTCAACAGGAAGTCTAACAATGACACGTGGGTGAGCAACAACACGTACTGGGAGCTGCGCAGAGACCCCGGCTTCAGTAAAATGGACTTCCCTGTGTTGTGGTGACCTCTGGATCGAACCAAACCTCTCCTCTACAACTTATCATAGAGAGGGAAGTATAAAACTGAACTGAGACCAGCCTCCAAGTGTCCTGACCTGGTTAACATGAATCGCTCCATGTCGTGGTAACCCAACCCTATATGGACTTCCTGCTTCCTCTTTGAGGACTGAGCAGAGCCTGTAGTTCAAACTTCTGTTGGTTTTGTTTCTGTTGTTTATTACGTTTCTCTTTAAGGGTACACTTTCTCTTCTCATTATCATATCTGTAATTTACACAGTGTCAGTGTAGACTAAAGATTCATATCATTATGTCCTGTTGCATCTCAGCATTTACCAAAGTACCTTTTATTGCAGTGCCTCACTCAATCAACTGCTGTAGCAGTTATGCAAAAACGCTTTTATTCAGCATGATATGTGGACTTCACTGGAGAGAAAAAGGATCCTGCTCGAGTATTCCTCCATCCAGTCAGCATCATGACCCAAGGACTTTTCATTACTTAAACCAGTGGCTGATTATATATTATATATTATATATTATATTATTATAGTTCTAATTATAAAAGAGGGACTTTAGCCTTTTTTGCTGCCTTTTTATAATCAGCCATGACTGTTATAGGACTGTGGATAATGTTTATCAATGAGGAAAACAGCAATAACACTCCATGTTCAAATAAACTGCACAATGGATGGACAAGTTATGTTGTGTCATACTTAGTTTGTTTTTGTATGTGTAACGGATAAGCCACAATTTTGTTTGCTTGTTTCGCTCACTGCCACAATTAAGTAAGTCTCTCCCAAAATAATGATCGTCAGAAATTGTCCCTCTTTTGAGATAATTATTTGAAAGATACTGTACACCCTTGCATAGACAATCCAATCCATACTTGAAACAAGTCTGACTAGATTCAATCTAAACACAGGACTATTTCACTTTGTTTGTGCAGTGCACGGGTGTTCAGGTAGGACCCCATCCTTTCTCCAGAAGTATTCAGTATGTGTTATGGCTTGTGTTGATTAATTCTCCTAAACGTAACAACAAATCATTTCTAAAGTACTGCCTGTGCCATGACACAGCCAGTACCAAATGGTTTATGTTTAAAGACAGCTGGACTCTTGGAGACAAAACATTCTTTTGGTTTTCATTCTTTGGAGGTCTTTGGATTCTCCTGACAAACCAGGACATTGTTTTTTGGAAAAAAGAAAACCCCTGTTTAAAAAATAATTAAGAATCACGAGTGATAAATCCGCCATTGTTATTGTATTTTGTATGTGTTGTGCTAGGATGGAACGCTTGGCAGACATAGCAACAGTAACTAAGGGGGGGGCGGGGCAACAGGAAGTGCAGAGCTTTGGGACTCCAAAGATCAAAGATCAAAGATCAAAGCAAAAGTTCGATGTGATGTCATCAGCAGGTCTTTATACCTCAGGAAGTGTTTAGACCATAAATACTCAGACTTATTGTTTAGACAGTCATTTCATTTGAGACCTTTCAACAGGTGATACATCATTTTGAGACAAACTATAACTTATAGATAGCGATACACATGGCTTTCACACTGACTTCAGCAGTTCTGGGCCCCCTCAACTGGACCATGGATCGGATTTCCATCTTTCTCAGCGGGGCAGAAAAGGAGGCCCTTGCAAAACAGGTCGAGGAGCTGAAAACTCAGATCCAAAGAGCAGAGGAACACAGTTTCTCTCAGAATCAGGGGATCACTCAGCTCTCCACTGACCTGGAATCAAAAACCAGTGAAAACAAGGTTCTCTGCGACCAGATTGAGTATTTGACCAATGAGCTCCACAAAGAGAGGAACTGGAGACAGCAGCAGACCCGTCTGCGCCACAAAGAGAGAGTCATGGGTCATGAGCAGTACACTCTGAGGATTCAGCTCAGCAAACAACTGGAGGAAGTGCAAAGACGAGAAGAGCTGTTGGTGTGTAAGGAGAGGGAAACTCAGACAGAGCTCGAGAAGCTCACTGTTTCATACAGAGGCCTCCACAAGGCATACGATGATATCTATCATGCATACAACAAGAACCAGAAATCTTATGACGCTAACATAAAGGCAGAAAAACAGATAAATATCCACCTTAAGCATGAGCTCGAGACACAGATTGAGTTTCATGCTAGGAAGGTGTCAGCGTACAAGAGGCTGGTTCAGAGTATGAAGCGTGAGACAAAAGCCTTCCGTGACAAAATAGAGCAGGACACCAAACTCTTGCAACAAGAGGCATCTGCGAGGGAGAGGTCTCTGTGCATGGAGTTGGAAGACCTGAAAATCCAACTCCATGAACAGACCTTAAAAAACAGTGAGCTTGTTGCTAAACTCAAGGCTAAGAAAGAAGTCAGTCGGCCAGAACTTGTAGAAGAGGAGTCCCTTTGTGTTTCACAGGTCCCAGAACCAGTGGAAGAGGAGTCCCTCTGTGTTTTATCGGACCCAGAACCAGTGGAAGAGGAGTCCCTCTGTGTTTTATCGGACCCAGAACCAGTGGAAGAGGAGTCCCTCTGTGTTTTACCGGATCCAGAAATAGTGGAAGAGGCTGAAGTCTGCGAGGAGAAAGCTACAGAGAAAAGGAAGAGGCCTTCTTTCTGGAAAAGAACCCGCCACTTCCTCGGCTTAAGGAAGAAAAGGAAGGAGAGGCGACAAGAGTCCACATCCAACAGCGACTTGACCTGAGCAGACTTTTCCATTTTGAGTGGCTGTAACAGGCCACAGGGCGGCACGGTGGCTCAGTGGTTAGCACTGCAGCCTGACAGACAGACATTAGCCATGCGGCTGTGTTCTTTCTGTGTGGAGTCTGCATGTTCCTCCCCGTGTCTGTGGGTTTCCCCCGAGTGCTTCAGTTTCCTCCCACACTCCAAAAGACATGAATATTAGGTCAATTGGACACTTGAAATGTCCCAAATTAAAATAAAAATCAATTAGAACATTAATAGTTACAGTTCAGTTGTTTATTGGTACTACAGCTGTCACAGTCATGATTGTGATTTGTCCTATTGATTGGTTGCCCAGCGTCAAGAAGCCTGTCAGAGGGCAGACGCCAAGGGAGAAGAGCCATTTTTGGAGACGAGTGAAGTGACTGCAGGAAGCAAGTCAAACTTGAACTGCAAAAATGCCCTATCAAATTTAAAGGAAAACATTTTAGACATGAGCTTTTGTTTGGTTGAAACAATCACATTTGCCTGCCAGTGCAGTAAGTGATTTTCACATGATAAGATTTCTTAAGAAACCATTTGATTTACCTTTACATTGCTGCTATACATCTGGTCACACATAGCCCAACCCTGGTGAATTTTTATGGCATGCCACCTTAACCACATGAACTATATGTTTGGTCAAAAATATCTCCACATGTTAAAAAGGTTGTTCCTATTTTCACATCTTTCATCTCTCTCTCTCTCTCTTGTTTCCTTGGTCCAGATCACACTAACCAAAAAAGTGCTGCCTACTCAAACAGACATGCTTACCTTCAGTATGCTGTATGATCAACACTATCGATCAATCAATCAACTTTTATTTAAAGTGCAGAATCACCATGTGGCATGGTCCCAATACACTTTACAATTAAAGAGAATACATAGGACAAAACATACAGCAAGTGAATAAAATAATACAATTTAAAATAAAACAACCACATTAAAGACATCAGTGTTAAAGGGATGTTTTTATTTAAATAAAACAACCACATTAAAGACATCAGTGTTAAAGGGATGTTTAAATATAATAAAAATGTAAATAAAACAACCACATTATGGATGTTTGTTATAGGTTAGGCTGAAATGAAGTGAATATAGGTTTTCAGTCTTGATTTAAAGATTTCAGCTGAATGTGTTTCTTTAACATGTAATGGAAGACTGTTCCAGAGCTAAGGGGCACGGTAGGCAAATGCTCTGAAGCCAAGTCCATGCGAGGCCTTATAGGTTAAAAGAAGAACCTTGAAATCAGCTCTAGCTTGCACTGGTAACCAGTGAGGAGAGGCCAGAATTACGGAAAGCGAGAATGGCCGTGCAATTAATTTTTTAAAATGTCATTATCTCGAGATAACAAGATAATCAACCAATTATCACGGGAAAACAAAGGTTGTTTCCCCTCATTAGCTTTCCTATAATGTTTATCAGAGATCAGGAGTGCCATGCCAGCATGCATAGATGGCGTCTTGACAACTGTGGCAACTGATTTATAATTATATTATTTATATTATAATAAAGGATGTATTTACAGTGATGTTCTCACTGGTTTTAATTTAAATGAATAGATATCATTCATGTAATTTAAGTATGAGCTGACTAGCCTAAGATGTATAACGTTGAACTAATATCTCTAAAAATGTATATTACTAACTAACAAAGCTTTTCACTCATCAGTATGCAGTGGTTGAAAGTAAATAAGTACATTTACTCAAGTACTGTAACTACTTTATAGTATAGTATTAGGTAGTTAAAGCTAGCTCCACCTCGAGTAGAGACAATTAAGCAATGATGCATTAGTAATAACAACGTAATGATAAAATACATAATATATCAGTCACAAGCCATTTTTTCTGCAGCACAAGTACTTTTGATTCTCTAAGTACATTTGGCTAATAATGCTTCTGTACATTTACTTAAGTAGGATTTTGAATGAAAGACTTATACTTGTAGTGGAGTACTTTTAGATTGTTGTATTTGTAGTTTTACTTCAAAAATATCTTAATACTTAGTATGTTACTTTTTCTTGTCTATTTTCTCCCCAGGACGACATGAATGTATGTGCCAAAGCAGAATTCATCAACCTTGGCCTTGATTTCTTTAATAAGCTGCTCATCTCTCCACACCCTCTTCACTGTGAAATCACTCCTGAGGCCTGTACTACGAAGCGGGATTTGCGGTTAGCGAGATAACTTCAGGTTACTCTGGGTAACTCTGGGTTTTCAGTACTACGACGGTGGTTCACTTCTTACCGGGGTAAATCGCCATGGTAACTTATGCTGCACGGCAAACCTGCTCCGGAGCAGGTTATGTTCGAGATAACAGATCAACACGTACTAAAGCACCGCCTACTGACCAATCAATTCTCTTGGAAAATGACATCACCAATAGAAAAGAAGTGGAGCTTGGTACGTGGACCGTGAAGATCGTGAGAGGAACTGTTTAAATTCTTCGTATTTCTCTAATATTACAGTTTGGTCTTCGTTTGTAAAGTATGCCGCTCTGCTGCCAGTCCACCTGTCATGTTTGTGATTGGTCATATGCTGCAAACACCGCCCCTTTCATGTGAACGCGCTCATGGCTTGATTGGGAAACCCTGGGTTGACTTATCGAGTTGATAACCAGCGTTGTGTGACCGCTTAGCGGGATCGCGATTGTTAGGCTTAGTGAAGCCAGATAACGAAAAGAGATCCTGGGTCTGTTGAACTTGCTTCGTAGTACAGGCCTCTGGTATCTGTCACTAGATCACACCAATGGAAGGTCCTCACTTGGGTCATCCGGACTGGCTCCAAGGTGTGGAGCATCAACGTGGATGATGAGACCACATGGGAGAACATAAACGTTGAAGGTCTCTGCATACTGTTGAAGAACCCGTGGCTCCTCTTTTCATGGCTTTTGTTCATGTTATACATTTTGCACTAGATTGTCATGTATTTTGCAACTGACATGCACTTTTAAATGAATTTTGAGGTAACTGTTATCAAATTAAAACTGTATAAAAAATTTTGTTTGTTTTTTTACCTGGGTGTGCAGGGCCTGTGCCAGGCCTGCTGTTTGCGTGTGCAAGCAAGGGCAGCGGGAACATTTTTGGTTTCCAGTGTACTAAAATGAGCTGTCTGGAAAAGTAATGCAACCAAATAGTTGCACAAACTTCTTCCAGCAGCACAAAAGCATGAATAAGCTCTTATCTCAGGTGGAATGTTTATAGTTTCAAAGGTGATACGAAGAAAGTGATGTCAAGGCTTTAATATATTTCACAACATATTTAAATAATATGAATCATTTTATATTTAGAAAAATGATAAAATCTCATGAAGAAAACGCACTGCTCAGAGTCCGTAGTAGCAGTGACTATAGATAGTAGCAAATAGTAGCATAGCTAGCGCCCTGACCGGAAGTTGCATTTCGTTGACTTGAGTTCTGTCCAATCACAAATTAGAAGCATTGTCCTACCCTTTCCGTAATCTGAAATGTCATTGTGTTTTGTGTAATGTTGTTGTGTTTTGTGTAATGTTGTTGTGTTTTGTGTAATGTCGTTGTGTTTTCCGAAATGTCGTTGTGTTTTCCGAAATGTCGTTGTGTTTTCCGAAATGTCGTTGTGTTTTGTGTAATGTTGTGTTTTGTGAAATGTCGTTGTGTTTTGACCTTCAGAGCCACCATATTATACTGAAGTATTGAGTAGAAATATTTAGTAGATATAATGGGACAGGAACATAAAGTCAGCTGCAACTGCCACAGCTTCTACCCAGAGGGAGGTAAAGCCAAAGATTTCTTGTTTGTGTGGAGAAACAGTGTGATGAATGGCAGTGGAGCACTAGTAGGACCAAATGTCTCCTGTCTCGACTCACTCTCTGTGTCTTCTTTGTCCAGGCTGTTGGAGGAGGGGAACACAGAAGGAGCCGAGGAGCAGAAGCAGAGGATAGAGCAGCTCCAGAGGGAGAGGAGGAAAGTGCTGCAGGACAACAACATGACACACCAGCCACGCTTTTTCAAGTATGCTGCTGTTTTCTTGTTTGTCTGCCTACGTGTCTTTGTGTGCAAAAAGCATTTGCATGTGTTTTTGTACATAATTGGTCCGTCACATATGATCAGAGATCACCTCCACTGCAGCGCCCGTGTCTCATGTGGTATAAACGTCTGCGACTGTCACAGTCTGCAGACTTGTGATGAACAAAATGAGTTGTTAAGATAACTGTTTGGCTCATCATGACAAAATAAGCATATCTTGTTTGTTATGTCATTGTCCATCACATCACATCCATTTCAGTGACCCCTCACTCCTCAGATGCTTTACTCATCATTAACATTTAGTTACACCCAGAAAATTGCAAGAGTGGTTATATACAAGACTTTTCTGACTAATCTCATCTAGGCTACACTATAAAAACTGAGATTGGGGTTAAATAATATTTAGTAAATAAATAATAGTAACCTTTACATAATAAAAAAGACTGTGCAGTTTGGAATCACACTGAGCTGAATTCAACAATTTTCAATTATTTATTAATTGCATTTTACTCAGTTTTGTTTGAACAAAATCAGCTATGAATCACTGAGTAGAATTTAATTGTATTTTATCAGGAAAGTAAAAGATGCAGAAAATTGATAAATTTAACTTATTGGGAGGTCTTAGATTTGAATCACCTAACACTTCTGCCCAAGGAATTTAGCGTGACATGGACATCATCATCTGCAGTGTCACACATTTCGGGGACTGCCGTTTTCATAAAGGTAAGACCTGTTTGATTATTGTTAGTTAATGAACAATTTATAACCAAGTTGCTAAAGCAGTTGAACATTGTTTTGTGTAACTGCAAGTTACCACACATGCCAACTTTACTGAGCAGTAAGTCAAAATTA